>OW152821.1:0-174000 GCA_933534255.1 Iphiclides podalirius | reverse complement strand
TTATATACAGATGTTCACATGTGTTATATTATTGAAAAATAACTGTCCTCTTATCAATTACCTACGCAACTCGATAGAGTCGTGGTGAATGAAAAGCACTTAAGAATAGAAGTCGGAAAATAAATTAAATTTACTTAAGTCCGGCGTTTTCTTTGAACGTAACTTTTATTGCTGAAGTTATTGTCGCTGTGTTGTGTCAAAATGAATGCATTTTTCATAAGCATTTGAAATAAACCTAAGAAAGAGATTTCCGACTTCTATGAAGTTGTATTGTACGCTATGGTCATGAACTTTCAAAACTAAAAAACCGCTGCAAGGAACTTTAAAAGTAAGTAGAATAAAAATAAGTAATGTATTGCTGTCATCACTTAAATTTGCTGTTTAACGAACAAAAACATTGTAGGAATAAATAAACCTAGGTTTGTAAAACATGTTTGCTAATGACTATATAACCTGCTTAATTTTTAATTGGTGCAATTAAAGTTCTTTCAATAACATATTTATTAAAATTAAAATAATATGTTAATTACTTCATTAATTGTTTTTAATATTACATAAGGTGATTAGAAGCTTTTGAGAATTGAATCACGATCATCGTAAAGGGCGAATTAGATTTGTGACCAATTTCCAGTCACATGTCCGCTGGAAAAAATTTCTTAAGAAATAAGTATGGTTTTTTACACAAATATTTTCATGTAATTCTTTCATAAACATTTCTTTCATATACTCTGTTTACATAAATTATAAAATAAATAGATTTCAAGAGTTACAGAATCCAAACAAAATGCAATGATGTGGTTGTGTCTGACAAATCTATTGATGAGCAGTTTATGTTGATTGGAATTCTTCTAAACTACACTGATATTATAGGATACTACTGACCCGACAGACGTTCTGTAAACACGACTTAAATCCGACGACAACGTATAAACAAAAAAAAAATAAAAAAAATGTGGACCAAGTAGTAAATCTAAAGAATTCTCATATCGACCTGAAGACACACAAAAAATTTCATTAAAATCGGTCCAGCCGTTTAGGAGGCAATCAGTGACATACACACGTACAGAATAATTATATATATATGACGATTAAGCTAGCGTTGTTAGACTTCGACTTGTGCGTCCGTCTTGAGCTAATGACTTCTATTATGTGAAACTTCGACTGCCTAGTGTTGGAACTTTTCCAATTAAAGTTGATGATTCACATCTGTCCACTTTCCTCGAATATTTATTGTTTATTGCTAATCATACGGAAAGTTCGAAATGAGAACTAGAGACTGACTGAGACTCAGGTCAGTCTGTCCCGTGACCATGAACGCTGGAAAGGGTTCGAAACGTCGGGAATTTAAATCAAAGTAAAGAACGCGATAAAATCTGTAAAGTAGTTTCATTTAATACGTATAATATTCGCGTTAAATGAAGAAAACAATAACATGGAACCACATGAGATGCACCAGCTTCTGAAATAAAAAAAATCACTCGTTGAAAGTTCTGAGGTACAGCACATTAAAAAAATACAGTCGAATTGAGAACCTCCTCCGCTTTTGTAAGTGGAAAGTACAAATTTCTTTTCTGAATTGCTTTTTTTAAATTTATTTCATGAGAAATCTACAAACCAGCTTATATTTGGTTTACTAGCTGATATGTGTGAAGAGATCTACAGAAAAAGCTAAAAGCGAAAGTGGCTAAGTTAAAAAATCACTAATGCATACATGACATGGAGATGTATCATTTAGATTGTTTATCTCTAATTACCTTAGTCAAACGATGAATAGATTCACTCGATGGGTAGGTAGCTGTTTCGCTTACTACAGTTTCTTAACTGATGCAAATTTAACTTGTTATTAACAAGTATTAATCGGAGTGACGGAACATTCGATAACTGGCTTCAAGTCAAGCGTTTGGCGGTAATCAAATTCAATTATACTGAGTCTGACTCACGATCTAAGCAATTATTTAGGCAACGAATGTATTATACATTCCTATGCAGTATAGACTTCGGCAAATGGATCAAATGTATTAATGATGCTGGGGAATTTGATGTAAAAATGGCAGTAATTTTGCAGTAGACTTAGAAGATAAAGAAAATAATGAATAGCCAATTGCTGCAAAAAACTGCAATGCTATATGATGCTAATGACAAATTACTATTTCGTTTTAAAGTAATAAGAGTTAGCATGGCTTTATTTTCAACCTATAAACGCTCAGGGTGGCATTCTTAGCGTTTATGTAAAGTCATTCACGCCATCCGAGCTGTTTTTTTATTTTTCTTGGTTTTAATTTCACGTCGACAAACACCCAGATCCGAATCAATTGTCCGTGGGCCACACAAATTGTTGTCCCTTGTGGAAATCGAACCCATGGAGTCATCAAATATTGAATGGTCCTTTTCGCTTTTGCAACAAAAGTCGCTCCTCTACCCGTCACATAGCGGACGCTCGTCAAAGTTTATCATAACCGGCTCCCCCGATCGACATTCTTAGAGGCCAGTCGTTGAATTCACACATTTCGTTGACGAGAAATCACATTTCTGCACTGACAAGCGCGCAGCCCGTATGACGCACGCAAAGCATCACCAATCACCGCAAATTATATTCGCAAATGAAGATCGGAGTAAACCATGAAAAGAGAGATCCATCCTGACCAAAACGCACTCCTCTTAGATTTGCAATCTACTCCCTTATCACCCTAATCACCCTAATCCCTTAACCGACTCCTTGGGTGAAACGAGTCGCTCATTTTAGCGTTACGTTCGACGCCATCATGCCCTAGGTCTTAGGCACACTGCATTCCCTTGCGAACGCTTCAAACAAAATATCCTCCTAATTTCACAAGCTACAACTACTACGTACAGCCGATATTTTCAGCTACTGGCATGTTTTTTGAACAAATCTTAGTGTAGTCATCACACAGTGCTAACGAATAATATAACGTATTTCGCCTTCCCCTACAAGCACGGCGAAATCAACACATCACTTACACAAGACACACCTTATGTTGGTTCTTATTTATTTTCACGTTGGTTCTTATTTATTTATTTATTTATTTCTTTATTCGGTCTGCCAGTAAATGTTACATTAAAAATTGTTTTTTAATGTAACATCTACCGGCATTTTCATTACATGAAACATGAATAAATGTTACAACTAAATGTACATCTAATTAAGAGGCAAACACAGCATGCTTAAAAATTAAAAACAAAAAAAAATTAATAAAAGTTAAACGAAAGTGTGAACAAAATATCGTTAGACTTACTTATTACTAAATAAATTAAAAAGATTAAAAAAAAAGTAGATTGTAATTTTATAAGGCAAGACAAAAAAGAGTAAAATCTATGAAGAAATTTAAGTCATGTGGTATATGGTATTGTTATAAATGACAAATGTTAGACTACATACAACACCAAACAGAATACAAATGACTTATACAAATAAAAATTACTTAAATCTTAGCATTAAAATAAATTTTAAGAGCTTATTATTTTAAGATATTCATTTATTTTACTCCGAAATACTTTTAATGAGTCAAAGTGAATATCAACGGTTGTGGTGCATTCATTAATTAAATTAGACAGGCGAGACACTGGTGAGTTTTTTCCCAGAACAGTGCGTTTAATTTTATCTTATCGCTTGTAGCCTCCGATAAATATAGCCGACATCGTGAAGTCGATGACCTGTAACCGATAACCCCATTATACAACCATTGCACGCTATATCCAACTCGTGAAAATTTGTTCTTACACCGGTAAAAAAAGTAAAGTAACAGCCTATACATGTCCCACTGCTGGGCAAAGGCCTCCTCTATACAGAGGGTATCCATTGGTGCCGGCATCGGGGATCGAACTCAGGTTGCTCGAGTATATTGAATTAAAGGCGAGCGCCCGGACACTGAGCTATCACGGCTCCTACACCGGTTACACCGGTACGACAGATTTAACTGTAGTAAGGCCACGCAGCAGCCTCGGCTGTTGCACGAATAGGCAGGCTCGTACGGGTAAGTACCACGCCGTCACAAAAGACCGGCGTAAAGTAGAAGTATAATACTTTCGCGTCTGGGGAGTGAGGTAGCCGGAGCTCAATTTTCAAAAGATTGTCCACGCATCTAGAACCCTCGGGTGTACCAGATGCCCATGGGCGGCAGTATTCACTTAACATCAAGTGAACCACCTGCACGCTCGACAACTTGTCACATAAAAAAAAATTAGCTTTAAATACTCTCCGGACTGTAAGCGTAATCTTCATTTATACACGCTGTTTACATATAACATATTTTCAAAGCCCAAATTAACAGTTTAACAATTTAGCATTTTTTTGTATATAACCTGTAATTAAGGAACAGTATCAATATATAGTTTCTTAAATGTCAGTACAAAAGTGAAACACGATAATGACATTTAGTACAGCTTTATAGTGAATCTCTTACCAATGTGCAGTCCATTATTCTTAGAAAATAGCACAAACACAGCTGTATTTTTAAGGAAATCTTTTCTTGCGCCCAGGTAAGAATGCCCTTCGCTTATTTAAATTAAAAGTTCCGAAGCAGCTTTTGAAAATGGCCGGTGTTAAAATGAAGACAAAAATGGAAATCCCATTGAGTAATGTCGTTTCATTTTTTTAAGGTCAATTTTTTTATCATTTATTTATTTAATGTCTTTTCTATTTAACGTTGTCATGTTTTGTTCTGTTGTGTTTTTATTTTTGAATAACGATTTATTTATGTAGGTGGACATTAAATTATTTATAAGTTGAAGAGTTGTAGTAAAATTAAAATAAAACACCTAGTAAGTCTGGTAGCAAATCACTTCAGGGAAATCATAAACTCAGATAATCAAATTTTAAGTAAATTTCAACCATTACGTTACAAAAGCATTCTCAGAATTTTTTTTTATGCAACGTTACAA
Source organism: Iphiclides podalirius (assembly GCA_933534255.1). NCBI lineage: Eukaryota > Metazoa > Arthropoda > Insecta > Lepidoptera > Papilionidae > Iphiclides > Iphiclides podalirius. The sequence goes on along the minus strand of OW152821.1, from coordinate 169,101 downwards.
TTTGAAATAAATGCCTGAAAACCGTTTGTAGTTTACCCATTTCATAATTGTTAACATATATTTTAGTTGTATACGAAATTTATTGATCTAAATTAAACGAATGGATTGTTCGGAGTTACGCAACCGAACAGCAACATTGTCACTTTGTGCATCATAGGCACATTACACTAACGTACATATGTACGTTTGATGCCTAATTTGAAGCAGTACGCGACTCGCCACCGTCTAACCATAACCATACCATTTATTTATACCGCGTATTCTTTATACCAGTTTATACCATTCACCATTTATACCATAATAAACCATTTACCAGAATATTTATAAACTCTCTCCCTGTACAACCTTCTTCATGGTCCTTCGAGCTAGGCCTTCGGTTCGCGAGTGACTAAACCATCAGTTTTTCGGGAATTCGGAGACCTAACAAACCAGTGACTATACCAGTGACCATACCAGTGAGCAGTGTGAAGAGTAATTATACCAGTAAGCAGTATCGTAAGGAGATAACCAGGTCAGATCCAACCATTTGTTACTATTTTCTATTTAGTACATCGTTGTTACCAACATGGAAAATTACTTCCTTAACCAAACGGAGCTTTACGAAGCGTTGACCAAACTTTTATCGAATTTTAAAAAAGAAGGCAGCGATAGGAAGACAGTAGACAGTTGTCAACGTCGATTAAATTTATTAGAAACATATTGGAAAGATTACATACGTAATCATGAATATATATGTAGCCTAGGCAAATTTGACCATCCATATTTTAAGAAAAATTGTTTTGAAACGGCACAGGAGATTTATCTGACTACCAAGGAACTGATTGAAAAAACTATTGAAAAACTATCTACCAAATTTGAACCAGAAATACCAGACCATCAAAAAAGCTGCGGTAAGCCAATTCTACCAGGGGATGAACCAGGTACTTCAGGCAGTAAGGAGGAGGCGCGAAACCAGAGTAATACTTCATCATCGGGGGCTTACAGTAAGATTGATGAGATGATCAGAAAACAGATTATTAATTTTAAAGCTTTCATGCGAACAGTAGGTACCATCAATATAGAGCAAATGCAAAATAAATGGGAATTTGAAGATGCCCTAAAATGCCTTCAAGATCGTTGGTCTATTGTCGATAAATTACATTGGGAGTTAGAATGTGAAAATAACGGAGAAAATCTATGGTATCAATCAGAATTTAATAATTACGAAAAAATTTTCAATGACTTGAAGAAAACCATAAATACTAGGATGTGGTCTATGGCACACCGTGAAAAATCGACTCCAAAAATGGATATTCCTGTTTTTAGCGGAAATTATCATCATTGGACTTCTTTTAAAGATTTATTCAGCGAAACTATACACAAGAACCCGTCACTGTCAAATGCGCAAAAAATGCAGTTTTTGAAAAGTAAAGTGACGGGAGAAGCAGATCGCCTTATTCACCATCTTCAAATTAGCTCAGATAACTATGAAGTATGTTGGGATATACTAAACCACCGATTCGATAATAAGAGACTTATTTTCTCGTCTCATGTTAATATTTTGCTCGGTCTTCCTAACATGCAACAACAGTCTCTGAGTATGATAAAAAAGTTGCACGATGTTACCAAGGAAAGTCTACATGCGATAAGAAATCTCGGAGTAGAAATAACCACGTGGGATCCGCTGTTAGTACATTTATTAGCTCAAAAATTAGACCAAGATTCATTTGCTGAATATATAGAATCCGTGAAGAAACCTAGAGAACTACCAGATCTTCAAGAATTTCTAGACTTTTTAGAAAGTAAATTTACCACTTTAGAGGCATCTCGTCGTAAACAAGAACCAAATAACCAAAAAACTACCATTAAACCACCGTCGTTGCAGCACAATTTTTCATCAAACCAAAAGAGATATTTGAATCATTCAAATAATTATAACCAAAAATACAATTATAAGCCCGACAATAACGTGAAGGCATTGCATGTATCTAGGTCGATGACTTGTATGTTGTGCAATTCTGACCACGGCTTATGGCAATGCAGCAAATTTTTACAAATGTCGAGCGATGAAAAGTTGAAACAAATAAACCAGTTAAATTATTGCACAAATTGCTTAGTTAACCATTTCAATAAACAGTGTAATTCTAACAAACGATGCCGCAAATGCTACGAAAGTCATAATACGTTGCTACACGAAGCGCTCAAGCCTAAATCAATCGCATCAGCAAAACCAAACCGTAGGTCAACGACTCACTTAGCCACCAGGGAACACGTGCCAACCTCTTCGCACGTATTTTCGAACAACATGTCTGAAATTTTATTGGCCACAGCCATGGTGAAAGTAAGGGGAATCGATGGAACGACCCACAATATGAGAGCATTAATTGACCAGGGCTCACAAATTTCTTTAATTAATGAAAATGCTGCACAGACATTAGGATTAAAAAGAAGCCAGTGCAAAGGAAAAATATTTGGAGTCGGAGAAAAAGAAAATCACTGTAAAGGGATGATGGATATATCATTACAGTCCATATATAATGGGTTTTCAGTAGGCACTAGTGTACTCATTATGAACCATTTAATTAAGAGCTTACCGAATACTACATTTACCAAACCATCGTGGTCTTATATTCAAAATATAAATTTAGCTGATCCTGAATTTAATGTAAGCCGACCAATTGACTTGCTTTTAGGAGCGGACGTATATAGTAAAATAATGTTAGAGGGTATTTTAAGAGGCGAAAAAGACCAACCAATAGCCCAGCAAACGCAGTTAGGATGGCTGCTCTGTGGCTCGATAAACAATACCTACAGATGTAACGTAATTTTACATAACACTGATGAATTAAAAAGATTTTGGGAGTGTGAGGACATCAAACAGCAAGATGAAAATATGTCCTTTGAGGACAATGAATGCTTACAATATTTTTTATCAACCACAAAACGACGTCATGATGGAAGATATGAAGTACGACTTCCATTTAAACAACAATTAAAAGAAAAACTAGGCGAAACCAAACCATTAGCTTTAGCTCAATTTCGAAATTTAGAAAGAAAATTAGAGAAAAATTTTGAGTTAAAAACTGAATACCATAACTTTATGAATGAATATAAAAATTTAAATCATATGATACCAGCGAGCATTAACATGACACCGGCGTGTTATTTACCTCACCATGCGGTAACACGAGCGGAGGCAACGACCACTAAGTTACGTGTTGTTTTCAACGCTTCTGCAAAATCAGCATCGGGAATGAGTTTAAACGATATTATGTACACAGGTCCTAATTTACAACAAGATATACTTGAACTTATATTAAAATGGAGACAATACCAGTTTGCTTATACTGCTGACATTGAGAAAATGTACAGACAGATTATGATACATCAAGATGACCAAATATACCAACAAATACTATGGAGAGTGGGGAGAAATGCACCAATCCAGGCATTTCAACTTACTACCGTGACATATGGCACAAAACCAGCACCATTTTTAGCCATGATGTGTTTAAAACAGTTGGCTAAGGATGAAAAAGAACATTTCCCTATTGCTTCAAAAGCATTGAATGAAAGCTTTTATATGGATGATTTTTGCGGAGGAGCTCATAATATTTTAAATGCTAAGCAGTTAAAGGAAGATTTAATAAAATTGTTGCAGAAAGGAGGGTTCAACTTAAGAAAATGGACAGCAAATGAACCAGAACTTATTGCGGATTTAAATAAAGACCAATGTAACCAAAACACATATGAGTTCAAACAATCCGACTCAACCAAAACGTTGGGCCTAGGCTGGAACCCACAAAAAGATTTATTTATCTTCGAGTTTAAAATAGATACGGAAACAGCAAAATATACAAAACGTTCGCTGCTTTCTGACATATCAAAGTTATTTGATCCGTTAGGGTGGCTTACACCATTGAGTACTACCATGAAAATACTTTTTCAAAATATTTGGTTATCCAGCTTAAATTGGGACGACGAACTTCCTGAAAATATTAAAAACAAATGGAGAAATTTAAGAAATGAATTGCAAGGCATTAAAACCATTAAAGTAAAAAGATGGCTAGGAACAAGTGACCAGAACCAAAGTGTAGAATTACACGGCTTTTGCGATGCTTCGAACAAAGCTTACGCCGCTGTCATTTACTGTAAGGTTCAAACAGACGCGCAGACAACCATCACAATCGTAGCGGCAAAAGCGCGATTAGTGCCCTTAAATAAAGATATATCCATCCCTAGATTAGAATTAATGGGGGCTCAGCTCTTATCTCAATTAATGCAAAAGGTAAAAATTTGCCTACCAGAACATGCTAATAAAATCTATTGCTGGGTTGACTCTACAGCAGTTTTAGGTTGGATACAGGGAGACCCAGGACGGTGGAAACCATTTGTAGCAAATAGAGTTAAATCTATAACCAAAATCATACCGGCAGACTGTTGGCGATATGTGAAAACGAGCGACAATCCAGCGGACTGCGCCAGTAGGGGATTGTCAACGAATGAATTGAAAAACCATGAGTTATGGTGGCAGGGCCCGTCATGGCTCTCATCATGCAAAATACCAGAAGAAAATAACGTTAGCTACGAAACCAATTTAGAAACCAAATCATCATTTTTAAAACGATCCAATGCCATTATCATTGATAACCAGAAAAGTTCGACCATGAACATAATAAATTTATTGCTAAATAAATTTAGTTCTATAAATAAAATAACACGCATATTAGCATGGATACTACGAACATTCACATTCAAGAAACAAGTGCGTCGACCCTATCTCACGTTACACGAGCTACGGCGCGCAAAGTTGCTGATTATCAAAATAATTCAACAATCGGAATTTCACAACGACCTGCTTCATTTAACAAAAAATTATAAATTGCACTCTAAAAGCAATATTTTGAATTTAAATCCTTTTATCGACCAAGAGGGAATTTTACGTGTAGGTGGTAGATTGAGAAATGCTCACATCAGTCTACAAATGAAACATCCCATTATATTACCGCACAACCATCGTTTAACCACTTTATTAATACAAGAGGCCCATGAACTTACCTTTCACGGTGGAGCGAGCCTCACGTTAGCCAATCTTCGTCAAAGATATTGGATCATAGGTGGATATACCGCTACCAAAAAGTTTACCAGAATGTGCATTGTGTGTAACAACGCACATTCTGGTAAACTTTTTGGTAGCGGTATATCCACCTATGATCCAATATCTTTGACGAAGATTGGCTAACGTGAGGCTCGCTCCACCGTGAAAGGTAAGTTCATGGGCCTCTTGTATTAATAAAGTGGTTAAACGATGGTTGTGCGGTAATATAATGGGATGTTTCATTTGTAGACCGATGTGAGCATTTCTCAATCTACCACCTACACGTAAAATTCCCTCTTGGTCGATAAAAGGATTTAAATTCAAAATATTGCTTTTAGAGTGCAATTTATATTTTTTTGTTAAATGAAGCAGGTCGTTGTGAAATTCCGATTGTTGAATTATTTTGATAATCAGCAACTTTGCGCGCCGTAGCTCGTGTAACGTGAGATAGGGTCGACGCACTTGTTTCTTGAATGTGAATGTTCGTAGTATCCATGCTAATATGCGTGTTATTTTATTTATAGAACTAAATTTATTTAGCAATAGATTTATTATGTTCATGGTTGAACTTTTCTGGTTATCAATGGTAATGACATTGGATCGTTTTAAAAATGATGATTTGGTTTCTAAATTGGTTTCGTAGCTAACGTTATTTTCTTCTGGTATTTTGCATGCTGAGAGCCATGACGGGCCCTGCCACCATAACTCATGGTTTTTCAATTCATTCGTTGACAATCCCCTACTGGCGCAGTCCGCTGGATTGTCGCTCGTTTTCACATATCGCCAACAGTCTGCCGGTATGATTTTGGTTATAGATTTAACTCTATTTGCTACAAAGGGTTTCCACCGTCCTGGGTCTCCCTGTATCCAACCTAAAACTGCTGTAGAGTCAACCCAGCAATAGATTTTATTAGCATGTTCTGGTAGGCAAATTTTTACCTTTTGCATTAATTGAGATAAGAGCTGAGCCCCCATTAATTCTAATCTAGGGATGGATATATCTTTATTTAAGGGCACTAATCGCGCTTTTGCCGCTACGATTGTGATGGTTGTCTGCGCGTCTGTTTGAACCTTACAGTAAATGACAGCGGCGTAAGCTTTGTTCGAAGCATCGCAAAAGCCGTGTAATTCTACATTTTGGTTCTGGTCACTTGTTCCTAGCCATCTTTTTACTTTAATGGTTTTAATGCCTTGCAATTCATTTCTTAAATTTCTCCATTTGTTTTTAATATTTTCAGGAAGTTCGTCGTCCCAATTTAAGCTGGATAACCAAATATTTTGAAAAAGTATTTTCATGGTAGTACTCAATGGTGTAAGCCACCCTAACGGATCAAATAACTTTGATATGTCAGAAAGCAGCGAACGTTTTGTATATTTTGCTGTTTCCGTATCTATTTTAAACTCGAAGATAAATAAATCTTTTTGTGGGTTCCAGCCTAGGCCCAACGTTTTGGTTGAGTCGGATTGTTTGAACTCATATGTGTTTTGGTTACATTGGTCTTTATTTAAATCCGCAATAAGTTCTGGTTCATTTGCTGTCCATTTTCTTAAGTTGAACCCTCCTTTCTGCAACAATTTTATTAAATCTTCCTTTAACTGCTTAGCATTTAAAATATTATGAGCTCCTCCGCAAAAATCATCCATATAAAAGCTTTCATTCAATGCTTTTGAAGCAATAGGGAAATGTGCTTTTTCATCCTTAGCCAACTGTTTTAAACACATCATGGCTAAAAATGGTGCTGGTTTTGTGCCATATGTCACGGTAGTAAGTTGAAATGCCTCGATTGGTGCATTTCTCCCCACTCTCCATAGTATTTGTTGGTATATTTGGTCATCTTGATGTATCATAATCTGTCTGTACATTTTCTCAATGTCAGCAGTATAAGCAAACTGGTATTGTCTCCATTTTAATATAAGTTCAAGTATATCTTGTTGTAAATTAGGACCTGTGTACATAATATCGTTTAAACTCATTCCCGATGCTGATTTTGCAGAAGCGTTGAAAACAACACGTAACTTAGTGGTCGTTGCCTCCGCTCGTGTTACCGCATGGTGAGGTAAATAACACGCCGGTGTCATGTTAATGCTCGCTGGTATCATATGATTTAAATTTTTATATTCATTCATAAAGTTATGGTATTCAGTTTTTAACTCAAAATTTTTCTCTAATTTTCTTTCTAAATTTCGAAATTGAGCTAAAGCTAATGGTTTGGTTTCGCCTAGTTTTTCTTTTAATTGTTGTTTAAATGGAAGTCGTACTTCATATCTTCCATCATGACGTCGTTTTGTGGTTGATAAAAAATATTGTAAGCATTCATTGTCCTCAAAGGACATATTTTCATCTTGCTGTTTGATGTCCTCACACTCCCAAAATCTTTTTAATTCATCAGTGTTATGTAAAATTACGTTACATCTGTAGGTATTGTTTATCGAGCCACAGAGCAGCCATCCTAACTGCGTTTGCTGGGCTATTGGTTGGTCTTTTTCGCCTCTTAAAATACCCTCTAACATTATTTTACTATATACGTCCGCTCCTAAAAGCAAATCAATTGGTCGGCTTACATTAAATTCAGGATCAGCTAAATTTATATTTTGAATATAAGACCACGATGGTTTGGTAAATGTAGTATTTGGTAAGCTCTTAATTAAATGGTTCATAATGAGTACACTAGTGCCTAGTGAAAACCCATTATATATGGACTGTAGTGATATATCCATCATCCCTTTACAGTGATTTTCTTTTTCTCCGACTCCAAATATTTTTCCTTTGCACTGGCTTCTTTTTAATCCTAATGTCTGTGCAGCATTTTCATTAATTAAAGAAATTTGTGAGTCCTGGTCAATTAATGCTCTCATAATGTGGGTCGTTCCATCGATTCCCCTTACTTTCACCATGGCTGTGGCCAATAAAATTTCAGACATGTTATTCGAAAATACGTGCGAAGAGGTTGGCACGTGTTCCCTGGTGGCTAAGTGAGTCGTTGACCTACGGTTTGGTTTTGCTGATGCGATTGATTTAGGCTTGAGCGCTTCGTGTAGCAACGTATTATGACTTTATAACGTAGTGGTGAACATCATGTGGCGATATGTCCTCTACTACGGTATTGACGGACTTCATGGTTTTTATTTGTTCGCCAAGAATGGTAAAAGATGCATTCAAATCTTTAGCATCGGGTGTTTGTTGTTCATCAGAGGGGATTTTCAAACTTACGATACGATTTATCTGGTCGATTGCTGGTATGTAAATATCTGGTGTTAGCCTTTTCTGGTGAGATTGGTGTTGTAATGAGTACAGAACGAAGTCCTTTCCTTTCACTATACAATTCTGGTCCAAGCTAATTATGCCTGCATGGCTCAACTCAAGTTTGGTAACCTGATCATTACATATGATTTTAATCGAGTAGACGTCACAACAAAAGTAAAGGTATTGTGACGTTTGGTGTAATTCAATCCATTTATTGGTACACGTAGACTTATTTATTTTGCACTTATGGTTTGAAGTGGTTTTATCACAAAAACTCTCATCATTGTCTTCCAGATGTAGAATTGGTTTGAATAACTTGAATAACTGAGGTCTGGTTTTTCCATAGACTGGATATATGTTTTTCATTAAGTTTGATGGTTTCGATATCTTTAGTATACTGTTCTGCGAAGCGAGCGTCCAATACACCGAAAAGGTCGTTTGCTAGATACCCGACACCGTTAATAAGACCGCGGCGCCAGCGACGTCTGGCGTGAGCGTTATAATGCTGTGTCAGTAAAAGTTCATTATAGTATTTTAGCTCCTGGTATTCGTGACGTAACTGAGTTACTATCATGTTACAATGAGACTGTTTTTGGTAACCAAGGCTGTCCATATAGAGCTAGTTTCCGATCTCACCAGTTCCAGTTTTTTAGCAGCTTTAACCAGAATTAACCAGAATGGCAGCTCGACGCGTAGCTCCACGGCATATATACAGTGACAACGGAACAAATTTTGTAGGAGCTAATAGAATATTGCAAGAAGAGTATAAACAGCTTCAACAAGTATTTAGTACCAGTTTTTTGTCAGAAATTACGGAAATGGGGATTGAATGGCATTTTAATGCTCCTTCATGGCCGCAAGCTGGTGGATTATGGGAAAGAGCAGTTCGAAGCCTTAAACACCATTTGAAAAGAGTGATAGGTCAGCAAAAACTAACTTATGAGGAGTACTCAACTCTTTTAACCAAGTTGGAAGCATGTCTTAATTCACGACCTCTGTGCGCGCTGTCGGAAGATCCCGAGAATCTGGATTTTTTAACACCCGCTCACTTCCTCACAGGCAAACCAGGATTGACCATGATAGAAACGGCACACGATGCTAGAACCAGATGGCATCTCACAACAAAAATATTTAAAGACCTATGGACAAGATGGAAAACGGAATACTTGGCGCAACTATCAGCAAGAAACAAGTGGATGAGCCCCCAGGATAACATCAACGTCGGTGACCTTGTAGTCATACATGAGGAAAATTTACCAGCGGGAAAGTGGGCCATGGGGCGCGTAATTGACACGCACCCTGGCGATGATGGCTTAATTCGAGTCGTCACATTGAAAACCAAAAACGGAATGATGAAACGACCAATTGTTAAATTATCAGTATTACCGATTAACCAAGGTCATCAAAAACCAATACCAGAAGTCGATCAAGAATGTAAAAAACCAGATGAAAAGAGAAGGAAACCAATAAGATCATCATTCGCAACAGTCGCTACAGCATTATTATTTTTTATGACACTTTTAACACCATCGTATGGATTGCATAACATTTACCAAATACCAAACAACCAATCGCTATATTTTGATCCTATATCCAGAATTCAGCTCATCAGGGATAAATGGACTCTTATTGTGTACTATGATATGGAACCTTATTGGGCAGGCATAGATACATACCATAAGATTACAAATTATATTGAAAACATGTGTGTCTCCATTGAAAAACAGTCTCATTGTAACATGATAGTAACTCAGTTACGTCACGAATACCAGGAGCTAAAATACTATAATGAACTTTTACTGACACAGCATTATAACGCTCACGCCAGACGTCGCCGGCGCCGCGGTCTTATTAACGGTGTCGGGTATCTAGCAAACGACCTTTTCGGTGTATTGGACGCTCGCTTCGCAGAACAGTATACTAAAGATATCGAAACCATCAAACTTAATGAAAAACATATATCCAGTCTATGGAAAAACCAGACCTCAGTTATTGAGTCGGAATTTAATCTAATGAAGAAGATGGAAGCCACCATAGAAAAACAACATAAATTCATCAACAAACAATTAAATAATTTACAACAAAAAACCACCACCATTCAAAGTGAAATCCAGAATATATCCTCCATTCAAGACTTCACGCTATCTGCGATGGCTGGAAACAGCTTACTACAAAGCTTGAAAAGACTTCAAGATACTTTATTAGATACCATTACTGATATTTCTAACGGTCAGATCAGCATACACTTATTAACACCAACGCAGCTCAAGACAGAGCTACAAGTCATACATAGCCAGATAAGGAACGATCTTACCTTGCCTATCAGCAACATTGAAACAGACCTTCAATATATTTACAAACTTCTAAAAGTAAAAGCCAGAGCAACTCCAAAGTATGTAATATTTGAAATAACCTTTCCACTTATTACCACAGACAGTTACCAAATTTATAAAATATTACCAGTCCCGCAGCAAAGAAGTAACATCATGGTCACCATAGTGCCAGTTTCTGAGTACGTTGCAGTAAATTTGAAAAAGGATTCTTACTTTTCCGTAACCATTAACGAATTAAATGCATGTTTGTATCATGGAGAATCTTGCATGTGTCAGTTATTCAAACCAATTCTACATCTGGAAGACAATGATGAGAGTTTTTGTGATAAAACCACTTCAAACCATAAGTGCAAAATAAATAAGTCTACGTGTACCAATAAATGGATTGAATTACACCAAACGTCACAATACCTTTACTTTTGTTGTGACGTCTACTCGATTAAAATCATATGTAATGATCAGGTTACCAAACTTGAGTTGAGCCATGCAGGCATAATTAGCTTGGACCAGAATTGTATAGTGAAAGGAAAGGACTTCGTTCTGTACTCATTACAACACCAATCTCACCAGAAAAGGCTAACACCAGATATTTACATACCAGCAATCGACCAGATAAATCGTATCGTAAGTTTGAAAATCCCCTCTGATGAACAACAAACACCCGATGCTAAAGATTTGAATGCATCTTTTACGATTCTTGGCGAACAAATAAAAACCATGAAGTCCGTCAATACCGTAGTAGAGGACATATCGCCACATGATGTTCACCACTACGTTATAAGCTACCTCTTAGTCGCAGCTGCCTTATGTGCTGCAGCTGTGTGGGTGTGGAAGAGCGGGCGATGCCGCATGTGTTCGAGACCTGTTCGCCGTAGTGAGGACCACCACCGACAAGCGTTGGGGGGACCAACGCCGCCCGCACCTTCGAGCCCTACCAGGGGCGCACCAGTGTATAGTGTACCAACGCGAAAGCAGAGTATGCCTGACCCGCGTCAGTCAAGTGCAAGTGAAGTGTGTGATACAAACAATATTAGTATTCGTATGCAAAATTTGGCCATGCGATGGCCCAGTGCTAGGTGCAGTGCAAACAATCCTAGATACATAAATAAGGCTACATCGCCTATTACCAGAGACAATCCTGCTTTTACCATAGAGGACACTATAGTTTAATTATACGTTTTTAAGAGAATTTATTTGTATTTTTTAAGTTTGTGCTTTTTATTATTTTTATTGATTAAGTGCTTACGTGCTTACGTTAATGACCATTGTGCTTTGAAACCTTTGCTTTATAAGAATTTTACTGTTTTGTAAGTTCTTCTCGCTTCACATTTTCATCTCGTAGTCGGGAGAATGTTCGGAGTTACGCAACCGAACAGCGACATTGTCACTTTGTGCATCATAGGCACATTACACTAACGTACATATGTACGTTTGATGCCTAATTTGAAGCAGTACGCGACTCGCCACCGTCTAACCATAACCATACCATTTATTTATACCGCGTATTCTTTATACCAGTTTATACCATTCACCATTTATACCATAATAAACCATTTACCAGAATATTTATAAACTCTCTCCCTGTACAACCTTCTTCATTATCCTGTGTTGTAGGGACGTTTTTACAAACATAAATTTCACGCGAACAAACACCCAAATGCGGAAGAACTATCTGTGGGTCACGCAAATAGTTGTCCCGTGTGGGAATCGAACCCATGACCCCCGACGCCGAAGCCAATACCTTGGCGACTGCGCCACGGAGTCATGGTATCGTCTGATCACTTTAATTGTTTCACTACGTAAACCTAACGTTATCCTTCATTTCGCAGTATACAATTGCAAAGCATTATTATAATTATGTAGTTTAAAACATTCATACACTAAACTATTTGTTGACTAAATAAGATTGCGCTAAGAGAGCGTTGCAAAAATGTGCTTTCGGAAAATTGATGACTTATATTTATTTATAATTATTGCTATCATGATCTAAAACTAAATCTTGAAATTGATTCTCAACAGCTTAGGTTTAACTTAAGTTCAGAGAGCTGGTTCTGCACCAGCTCTCTGTACTTAACTTAAGTTAAACCTAGTACTTTTTATATGGTCTAGCGTCAGGACTTTGTACATAGGTAATTGATTGATACACATCATTCGACTTTCAAGCCACGATTTTTTTTTATGTGAAAAGTTGCAAAGCGAGCAGACGGTTCACCTGATGTTAAGTGAATACCGCCGCCCATGGAAATCTACTACACTCGACGGTTGCAGATGCGTTGACAACCTTTTGAAAATCGGGTTCCGGGTGCCTCACTCACCAGACGAAACGCGAAAGTATTATACTTCCACTTTACGTCGGTCTTCTGTGAGGTCGTGGCACTTACCCGGACGAACCTGCCCATTCGTGCAACAGCCGAGGCTGCTACGTGGCCCTACCATCGTAGATTGAAGATGACTTTACAAAAAAACATACCACATCGCGACGGGGCCGTGGTGACACGTTGGAAATACCGAGGTTTAGACTAGCTAAAACCAGGAAATCGTTTCTTGGCAGATGTATTAACTTATATAATAGAATAGGTGACATCCACAAACAATTAAGTGTAAATAATTTCAAACATTTTATAAAAGCCACCTTAATGGAAAGGGCTTATTATAATGTCGAGGAATACATTGAGGACAAAGATGTGTGGAAATGGCTCTTGCTCTGCACTTGCAAGTCTCCTGGCTCCTGCTAAATTATACTAAAGTAATTTTGTGTAGATACTTAAATTGTTTAAAAAAAAAAGAAAAAAATATATATACATATATGACCGCAGAGTTTCTTGCCGGTTCTTCTCTTCCAGGTCTGGTTTAGTGAACCGGTGGTAGTTTTTGACGTTCAATAAGAGCTTAAAATAAGCCTATCTTGAATAAAGAAATTTTGACTTTGACTTTGACTCCTCCGTTCCGACCCACGTAGATGGCCATTGCGCAGAAGTGCATGAAAGCTTTACATATAATTAAAATGTTTACTCCGTTACTTACATATAATTAGAATCTGCTGAAATATTAAGTACTAAAATGAATAAATATGTCTGTAACAACTAAAAAATAACTAATATCAAAATAGAAAACTTATTACCTTACCCCTAGGAACCTTTATTATTTATTATATTACTTCCCTAAATCGGGACGCCATATTTGAGATTATTATTGATTGATTGAATATTCTTTATTTTGCACACACCACAGTAAAAATAATACATTAAAAAATAACAATTACATAAGGGTTGTACAATGGGCGGTCTTATTACTTAAAGCAATTTCTTCCAGACAACCCTTGGATGGGCACAATAATATGTATAGACTACTTCAGCGGCTTGAGTAAAATTTTACTAATTTTATAAGATAATATTATTTAACGCCTTAATCTAACTCTTTGCCTAACGCCATATATTTCAGCGTAATTGCAAGGCTTCATAACAACAATAAACTGCAGCAAATTTAAGAGGCCGCACAACGACGGGTCTGGAGTGTGTCTGACGCATTTTTTTAAATCCCAACACTATTGATCCATGTCCGTCGTCGCTGTGCAAACCATTTTGAGTCTTATGTTGTAGCAAAGCAAAGTTGGATTTAAATCTGAATGCTAAAATCATTTTTATCTGCCTTATGATAATAACGATGAGCTTAAATGCGTTATCATTATGCGGTCTTAAATGCGTTTCGTTTTAATGCCGCCCAATTATTTTTGGATAAAACCTCACGTGATGCTCATTATTGAAATGAAATTTAGTTTCATGATTGAGTTTAATTCAATGATCAAAAAATCAGAATTATGTCGTTCTGTATTTCTGAAGATCGTCCGTCTCAACTTATGAAATACCAAATGTACTTCATGATGCATTTTATTACATTAGAGATTTAAAACAAACCTAAGTTCGTTATACTTGTAAAAAAATTCGGTTCACTCTAATGGTACATACCCATTTTATTAAATTTACCAATTAAGACTAACTTCATTGCCATTAATTTACTCATATCCGTTAGAAGTACTTATGACCTGGAATGAGGATTTATGTACAGCTTGTGTATGCATTGTATTGGTTTTGGATATGTATTTTAGCACTATGTGTTGGTCCGACGTTCATATGTCCCCTTCCCCAGCCGAGACAGTGAGGACGTTGCGCAGATTAAGTTGTTTCGCGGTTGAGTTCATTTTGGATTAGTAATTCTCTTTTAACACTGGATGCTTGGAATGGTCTTCACCTCTTTCTATGAACCGTTTTGATCCTTAAAGTGTTCGCGTAGCATCGTGATACTACAATCTGCTATGTAGATCGACGTTACGCTGATACCGCCTAGCACCGGTTGCGAGATTTTTGCAGGTACGTTTATGTAGTCAGCCCTACAAGGCTTAGTTGAGAAATGGTCGTGTATCGTACAAGTCTTGTAAAACAAAAGTGAAGGCATTTTGTTTGGTTATAGAGTCATTTCGAAATAAACGCGACCGGTTTGATGGCCTAGTTTAAAAACACTAATCCGAAGATATTTGGGGCTCTGTTTGAATTTACTTAATAGAACAGAGCCTTTCGTAGTTTCCTTACTTTTTTCCAACATAAACTCTTAAGTTCGTCGCCGATATTACAAACTTTTTCCCTTTCACTTCTTCTAAAAAATTAAAAGGCTGTTGGAGTTTGTCATTTTCAGTAAAGACGTTTTGCAAAGTTAAATTATTCTCATATGAAGAACGAGACCCAGAAAAATATTATTTTTACAGATCAAAGATGAACTTAACCTGTAGGTATGTGGCAGGACAACCCTGTAGTCCCGGGCTCATAGAATAGGGCTTAGGTATCCCCTGCCTATCGTAAAAGGCGACTAAAAGGGGACACGGATGGGCAGCAGCATGAAGTGGTCTCGTGCTGCTGGAAGAGGATGAGGGGATCGGAGAAGGTTTATCCTTCTCCGAGGTGTGCTCAGGCGTAGTACCGAGAGACACTGGTGCGTTCCATGGGAGATGTACAGAAGGCGGCCACCGAGGGGGTTTTAGTGGGTAAGAACCTGTCACACCACACATGACCCTGTCATGTAAACTGACAGGGTATTCGAAGATTTCCCCCCGATACAAAAAAAGGTATGTGGCAGGTAAGAAAACCCACAACCAGCTCCAATGATGCATTTATAATTTAGACAATACCATTATAATATTGTACTGTTTGTAATTACTAGAGTTAGCTTTTTCTATCAGTGGGTCGTATCGCAATACGCTTGTTGTAAATATTTAAAACAGAAACGTTACATTTTTAAATCACCGCATTCAAATTACTTGAAAGAAAATTACACCCGAAATCTTGTAAGGCGAACTTCAGACACCCCTTGAGATATTTATTAAAACTTCTCGGGCGAAAGATTTTTGTCCAAGACAGGGAGAGAAAATTGCGTTTAACTCGGAGAAATTTAAATTGCGAGCCTCGATATCTTTTGTTACATTAAATACAATTCTTCCTTTATATTTTTTCCCTTATCAACAGCGAGGCTGTTGAATAAATTTATAAGGTGTGTTTTTATGTTCATTTGGTAGGAACGTGGCGTTTAAGAATCATTTTCTGTTGTCCTGTCTTTTAGGTGTTGTACTCATTACACACAAAACATTACTGCCTAACATTTGTGCACAGCATACGAAATCAAAGAACCACATTTTGCTACCCAGTGACGCAACATTAGCTTACTCACTCGCTCTTTATCAGGCGCATTCAGACTTCCTGCTGTATAATCGTATAGGTGACGATTGTTTATACGTATTGTTTTAAATCTATTTGATTGTTGCACTAGGCGACAGCTAGGTGCTTGGCCTAACGCATCAAAGCGCGAGTTGGCTTGAGCCCTGTTGAGTCTGCCTGTCTTCTACAGCTGAGGTGAGGTAGTGGAAGAGGAGTATTGGTATTCTACGTGACTTGGCGAGGCTGAACCGCTGTGCAGTAGTAGTGGACTGAAGATGCGGGGAAACAAGAGTATCATTATTACGCTACGCTTTGCACCCTTACCTCTGTGGCTGAAACTTGGTTAAGCATTGACTCTCCTGGCTCCCATGACCTCTGGTCAGGAGAACTCAGTGGAATCGTCAGCTATGCAAAAGAGGCCGTGTAGGAAGGCGCACTGAATGTTCCAGCTTGCCTTACCTGGTGGAGATGGGAGTTGCTCCCCGAGAAAGGGTTAATTAGGCGGCCAACGTTGACAAGACTGCAGAAGTGTGCGTGAACATTCCCGTAGCCCTGCCAATATTCGCCCCACGTGGAACATATTCGGAACTAGTCTGACATAATCCATCCTTGCTTCTGCGAGGGTGGGTACGCGTAGGTATTTCCCCCAAGTTAACAAAAAAAGAGGTGTAGTGTATATTGTAGTCGCTTTCGCTCCGTATTTGGGGGACAGTAAGAATTAAGGGAGATATTGCTTTCCTCGCTTAGCAGAGAATGGGGCTAGAAAAGATGCCCTAAAATCTCACCCAAGCATAAAGGGCGGTAGTCACCATGGCTGCCTCCGCATCTTTTAAGTTGTGGTCGACGTAGCCTAAATAATATTAAAAATGCATGGTTTTATAGACCTGTTATGACTTATGTCCCCTGGAACGTGCGAACGCTTGACTGGGGTAAAAATCCTGAAAGAAAAATTACCGGATTATCTTGAGAACTTAGACGTTAACATTTGGACGTACAAACATTGCTGACAAGAGAGTGCTGTTAGAAAACGAAGGTTTACCTTCTCCTAGAAAAGTACTGCTTACTCTGATCCCAGGCGGTCTGGCGTTGGATTAGAGGTTATAAACCGTCTTAAGAAATACCTGGACCATATTCTAAATCACGTTACCACACTGCGTTTCACGTTCACTTTGATGTTGACAAAGAAATTAACCAAATGTCCAAGAAAAAACACAAAGTTTAATCGATAAAAATAAAATCATATCATATGTACAACGTTTTTATACAGTCCAGACAGTCGCGCTGTATTTGCAATTACTCCACAATATACTTCATGAATAGTAAACAGAAAATATCGTCCTGTCGTGTTCATTTTCACAGCTGTGTTGTAGGTCAAGAAAACCCACCAAAAATTCATAATAAGAATTAAGTGTAAAGACAAACATGACTAAGCATATTTTAACCATCGGTCATTTTAGACATTTTTTTAATCCACCTACATATCAGGCTATAAATTTCACCGATACAGAGTTGTTATTTAAATTTCAATTGATCTGTTTTCATGTTTGACAGTCCGAGATAACGAAAGACCCAGCGAGTGACAAAGACAGCCATAAATAAACTTCAAACAGTACTTATGACACTTTATCTACCAAAGTCTACCCAATGCCTTTATGTTTATCATGTGAATTGTCTCCCAAAGATCATATTGCTCGTATCAACTTAGAGGGATAACAGTACGGCTTTACGCCAGAGCGAAGTATTTTCATTTGGCCACGGTTTTATGCGAAATTTCAGGAAAAATATCTTAGGAATTAATGTTCCAGACGACGAAACAAGTCGCCCGGGAGGAGTTAGTTGTGTTTACTTTTTACGATAGCGCTAAGTACTTGACCCGCTTAGATTTAGTGTTTTGTTAGGAGTCCGTTAGGAAAACATAACGTTTTCGTAAATTTATCGTATTGCTTTATTGTGTACTGTTCTTGCACAAATATTTTGTTCTACAAATTGACATATTTCTTGTTTATGAAAATAGAATAACTAATGTGTTAATAGCAAAGAACATTATGTTCTGACCATGCATATCGAGCTCGATACTTTTATTTTACCTGTCCTGAGCATACCATAATCTAGTCAATTTACTTTCTTTTTCTTTCGGTTACTCATACTTAAAAGGGCGCAGAAATCTTTAGTCAATAGTATAGTCAGCAAAGTGCTTATAAACAAAATATATGTGACTCAACTAGAGAGCGGTCTACATTCCACTGAGAGTAGAATTGGCGGTCCGATCCTACATATTATAACGACTATATCGATCTATAATAATACATAGGTGTCAGACCCGCGTCCGTTTATTTGTTATGAGAGGTGATATGAGTATTAAAATGACCTTTGCCTACCGCAGGATAGTAATGATGGAGATGGTGATAATATTTAATATCGATTATTCATATCTGTATTTGTTAATACGAACTTAGATCTCATTACTGATTTTTCGGACATATGAAGTAACAACGAAGGCAATTCTAGTATTAAGGATTTAGTAATGACTAAGATGAGTAATGATAAAATGAAACATTACGCATTGAACGTTATCCAACATAACATACATTTTGGCGAGAAAATAATACTCATACCATCTAACAATATACATGTAATCAAAATCCGTTCAGCCTTTTAGTAGTTGAGAGACGGACATAGAGAAGGAAGAATGGGATGTATCCACGTGCAGGTAAAACCATAATTTTTAAGTTTCACCGCAGTTGGGTGGTAACACAATTTTTATTTGAAGGCTGGGTCTCCCCATGTGGTCCCATATTAATTTCATTGGTATTGGATCTTGGGCTCCAGAGATACTTAAGGATTACTGAAATGAATTGAGAATACAGAGCGAGATACTTGAAGTCGGTTTTGTGTTTCTTTAGTAAAAAAATGATTATATCTTTAGCATTTGAAAATTTTTTTTAATCAATTTTACCAACCCGAACACATTATAGCTGAATAATTATCTACTTATAAAAGTTTACCAGCCATTAATTCTTTTTGTTACTTTTTGTCAACATAATGTTATTTAACTACATAGTGACAACTTCAAAAACGAAATGAATCTCTCTGTGCATAGTAAAGTTTCCGAATATTCGCATCATATGTGACCACAAACGACACTGTTGATATTTGCTGTGTTCGATATATCCGTAACAGATCTGTTAGCATTGCCGGATAGGGAACGAGTCGCTCGCGTAATTCTAAACCGCTAAAACTATGTACCTATTGGATTTCTGTGAGAAATAATTTAGGTACAGGCATTTTTACCCAACTGCGCCTGAAGGAAGGTTATGTTAATCGAGTGTATGTATATATTATGTATGTATGTATAATTGTTTGGCACATTCTGCAGCCTGAATGGGTTGATGGATTTTAGTTTGAGATGTGTTGTTAGATTCGTATTTACTGTAAGAGTGACACCGGGTATATCAAAATTATTTCCAATTACACAGAAACGCAGTCGGATTTTTTTATTGTTTATTAAATTATATCTACTTGTTTCGTAAAGGTTCAGGATGAAAAATACAAGTATTAATAGTAATGTGTTTTTTAAGTGTGTCAAAGTATCCAATAGATATTTTCAACGCTGTAACAGCTAAACACCCCCCCACCCCCAACAACCCAAAACCACCCAACCCCACCCCCCCCACCCCCCCACCCCCAAAAAAACCACACCAACACCACCACACCCCCCCCCACCCCCCCCACCCCCCCCCCCCCCCACACCCCCCCACCCCCCCCCCCCCCCCCCCCCCCCCCCCCCACGTAAACATAATTTCAAATGTGCCGTAATTGGCGAATGATCACACGAAATACCAGTAGGTAGAGCAGAAAAACAGCGAAGTATTCAAATGTGCGAGTAATTCAAATGTGCCGTAATTGGCGATGATCACAAGAAATCTACCAGTAGGTAGAGGCAAGATAAAATCTTGATCAATGGAAACTGCGATACATTCCGCGCTCCAATGGTCTTCCCGTTCATCATTTGTATAGAACATATTGTTCGCATGAAGTTCTTCAAGATACTGCACAAATCCGCAAAAGTCATCCTTTGTACTGAAAGACCATTTATTCCAGTCAATGGCTTGTGAGCGTTGTGACCTACATAAGACATGCCTTGCTATCAGCCACTTAGATGATACGAAATGGACATGAATGGGAACTGTCCTCCAATCGGCGCTGGATTTGTTAAAAATGTTGGTAAGGTACAGAATAATTATTATTGGAGTAAAAAGAGACCTTGAAATATCTTAACAAAGAATAAAAAGTGATATAATGAATATTATTATATGTTCAACAAGTATAGTTGGAATATGGAAACACTTAAATTTATATAATTGTAAGAATAAGAATAAGTGTTTATGATCCTTGTCTATTTTTTACCGCCATTTCATTAACTTAGACGCAAACAATTTCTCATTATGTTTTCCGCTCTTTTTAAGTCCCCCAGCCCACAGTGGGTTCGCGTGGTGGACTATGCCCTAATAATATTTGTACAGAGGAGGTCTTTGTTCAGCAATGGGACAGATACAGGCTGTTACTTTTACTTTCTATGTTTTCCGCGTAATAATGCAAGCAACAAAAGAACTTTTATATTATGCATTTACAATGAAAATTGTTTACACATATGTCACGTTGGCTAATCAAATAGCTCATTTTCTTACAGCGTATTATTTATATTTAACACTTCATTTAACCTATAGTGTTATAATACCGCTTAGAAAGCTCTTCTTATTAACGATGGTAAAGCCACGTACCAGCCTCGGCTGTTGCATGAATGGGCAGGCTCGTCTAGGTAAGTACCACGACCTCACAGAAGACCGACGTAAAGTGGAAGTATGACAAATATTTTCGCGTTTCGTCTGGTGAGTGAGGTAGCCGGAGCCCAATTTTCAAAATGTTGTCAACGCATCTGCTAACCATCGGGTGTAGCAGATGTCTATGGGAGGCGGTATTCACTCTGCGGTCTGCTCGTTTGGCAACATTTCACATAAAAAAAATATTAAGTCACAATTCTCAAGAAGCTTTATTCGTGTAGCTTTATATTTCACAACTCACAATTCGCATAAAACTTCCTTATCACGGCGATAATATGATACACTAACAAAGCAACAGAGAAACTATTATATTTGAGCAAAATAAAACAAAAATAACTGTTGGTATATATTTTATACAGCCCATGCGGTGGAGGATATATAAAACAAGGAAAATGTTACTCATACAACTCATAAAGCTTCTTTATTACACTCGTTATTTTATACAGAAAAACACTACAGAAAATCTTTGGCCTTTATCTTTTAGCAAAATAAAATGTTTACAGCACACATGAGGCTAATGAAATGACATATTCTCCTTACTGCTATTATAAACAATATAATACAATTGATAAAAAGACAAATATTTTAATCGTTAGAATAATCGCATGCCCCTAAACTGTATGTCAGTTTAAAGGAATTCTAATAGGTCCAATAAAGGAAATCTAGTCTAGATTATAATGATCGTTATTACGATCATCACAATATAACTTCTGATCTGTCGCAACGCGATCTTACAAATAATTCATCACCGTATTCGTACAGAAAAATTATTAGAGAGAGATATTAGGACAACTAATTAGTTAATAATTATCGTGCCTTATTCTGTCAGTGTTTGATGGATGAATACGTCAAAATTGAAAGGGACAAACTAAATTATATCAAGCATTATCAAGCCAACGTACACGCTACATCCAATCGAAGTATGCTATTAAAAAACAAGGAGGAAGCAAAACAATTAGATTAAATGGTTATTAGAAATAAATAAATGGAAGGAAAAATAAATTTAGGTACCCTCATCGTTTTACTGTCAGTTCTTAGGTACATGTAAGAAGAACTCAAGATTCGATGAATTACATTACCTTCCTGATACTGTTATCACTTCTGAATTCGGAACGAAATCTCATGGGGACAAGATAAAGAAACAATTGCTCCGGGGATGATATAATACACGATGTGATGTCGAGATTTTCTCACTTATCGGTGAAGAAGGTCATAAAGTTATTGACAAGGGGCAAAATATTGGGTGAATTAAGATACTTTATGTACTCAGCATGAAAGCATAAAATATGGTAGACACTTTAACAGTCACAATTATCATCACAGATGACGCTATTAACAATCCCGTCGAATTTCTAAAATCATTGAAACAACTTCCATATTATAGGGACTGCGTGGGCACTCCTGTTACGTGGTTTCAAAATTTCAAATCCCCAAATTATGCAACGGCTCTAGAAGTCAAAGGGTTAGAACACAATATTGAGGACAACTTATGCAGGGCAAGAAATAACTTCGGCGACTCCGTAGTGTATTTGTCAAAGTTGTAATGTTACCGAAGATATAAAACTCGTGCAGCATACAATGCTTTGAAGTAATTGCATATGTTTAAGAAAGAATTATTTACATCTGAATCTGCTCGCTGCTGTAGCTTATCATATTAGCACTGTGTCTATAGTATTAGTGTGCAATTGATATCTGTGCACGAACCCTTAATATTCACTTCCAAAGTAAACCACTAATAGATAAAATTAATCAAATGTTTTCGGCAAATTTAAAATAAGTATGTTCTATAGTGAACATACGTACAAAAACACGGTCGGTATTCTAAACCACTAAGCCACTAACGTCTTAATTATGTTTTGACCGCTGCCCACATCCATATCATACATGCATGTATATTGTATAAACTTAACATACCACTTCTGACCACAATGCTATGATTTCCCATCTATCAGTACCCGCAATGGTATTGCGGTATTACGATTTTTTTTATGTGAAAAGTTGCCAAGCGAGCAGACGGTTCGCCTGATGTTAAGTGAATACCGCCGCCCATTGACATCTCCTACAGCCGAAGGTTTTAGATGATTGACAGCGTTTTGAAAACTGGGCTCCGGCTACCTCACTCACCAGACGAAACGCGAAAGTATTATTGACGCCGGTCTTCTGTGAGGTCGTGGTATTTACCCGGACGAGCCTGCCCATTCGTGCAACAGCCGAGGCTGCTGCGTGGCCCTACCACCGTTATTTTTAAGTTATTTTCGTACGTATACGTTCTTGATTTTTAAGTTATATTGTATTTTCTACATATTTTAATGTTAAATTGTATTAGTTTTGCTCGCATTTCATACCTAAAACGTAAAAACTTTACCTATGATTTGATAGTGTTTGTAGATAGAGTGATCGCGAAAGTATTCAAACTTTGTCTTAACTGGCATTGGTACAAAGCTCATGAAACAATGTACTTTTTGTAACATTGTGTAATCTAAAATTAAATGTTTCCAGCATTTGCATTTTCGACGACAATATAATCACAACCTCGAGTCATTCTTCAACCTCTAACAGTTTAATCTTATGATCACCTTATTTATTCAATCTTTTTCAGCACCCAACATTTAGAAATCAAACTCGAAACTTCGCGATTATCATTCTGGCCAAAAATCAAGAGGATCTTAGAGCTAATCTAACGGAATAAGCGTCGGACATGACCGTATTATACCAAACCAGATTACTTCGAAACAAGAATCCATACCTAGGGGAGTTGGCGCAGAGTAGAAGTTATCACCACAAGTTGCCTACAAGCACTGGATTGGAAGCGTTGCTTGTAATATTGTCGTAACAAAATACATCTCTGTATATTATACCGTGTCGCTCTGTAGATTATCCCAATTCCGTTATCCGAAAAATCGCTTCTTTAGAATTATAGTTACCTATTTAAAAAAATATATTTATTGGAAACATAAAATAAAGATTTGTGCACTTATGAACAAATGCGGTGATTGGAGGGTACTGAAAGAGACCGAAGTAAATGTTATGTAGCTTTCTTCGCCAAAACCGGCCCTTGATTTACCTACGTACAAATTTTTAACCATCAAAAGTAATCCCAGCCCGTCGCTAAGCGTATATTCGCTGGGGTTAATAAAATCGTGATAAGAATAATTAGTTACACCACAAAACTGCGGACAAAATATTCTAATATTTATATATATTTTAAGTTTTTTCACACTGTTTTAGTTGTAGATGAAAGGTTCTTAAAGGGTCGTTTTGGATACAACTAATGAAGCGACATTTCGTTACATTTTGATTCATTTTTGATATCTATTATTCTAATTAACTTTTTTATTAATTACAAACGGTGGTAGGGCCACGCAGCAGCCTCGGCCTTTGCACGAATGGGCAGGTCCATCCGGGTAAGTACCACGACCTCACAGAAGACCAGCGTAAAGTGGAAGTATGACAAATACTTTCGCGTTCCGTCTGGTGAGTGAGGTAGCCGGAGCCCAATTTTCAAAAGGTTGCCAACGCATCTGCAACCCTCGGGTGTAGCAGATGTCCATGGACGGCGGTATTCACTTACCATCAGGTGAACCGTCTGCTCGTTTGGCAACTTTCACATTAAAAAAAAAATGTTTTGTTCATATCACTAAATAGTATAAAACAAAGTCATCCCGTTGTCTGTCTGTCCCTATTTATGCTTAGATCTTTAAAACTACGCAACGGATCTTGATGCGGTTTTTTTTACTACATAGAGTGATTCAAGAAAAAGGTTTATATGTATAATATATTGCACCCGTGTGAAACCGGAGCGGGTCGCTAGTGATATCATAATAATGAACATAATTAGATAGAACTGGTTAAAAGTAGAACAACACCCTATATAAATGTCCTACTACTGGGCAAAGGCCTCTATACAGAGGGTATTAGGTCATAGACCACCACGCGGCCCCACTGCGGATTGGCGGACCTTATCTAAATACTAAATATTTTTAGTTATTACTTCAAAAAAGTGTAGCATTCCGCACGATGTCTTCCATATACCGCGGAGCACTATAAGTCAGCACTTAAAGTTAACAGTTTCTTTGGTGCCGGCACCGGGGATTGAACTCAGGTTGCTCGAGTAAATTGAATTAAAGGCGAGCGCCAGGACACTGAGCTAAATTGGTTACTCTTAGATATTTATAAAATGAAAATAATAAACAAAATATTATTACGACAAGAATTTACTAGAAAATTTCAATCAAATCATTTTATGGAGGAGAAGCAAGCGGATGCGCTTTTAATATTGTCTTTTAGGCGCTTTTAATATTGTCTTTTACTAAATAACAAAGCGATTTAAGCTGGGCGTTTGTAGATGGTGTACTAAAAATTTAATTAAATACGTAACTGAAATACCTGCCCCGAGGTAAGCTTGCCTTAAATAAATATATTAGCTATTTTAATAACGCTTTCGGCCACTACAGGCATGTAAGTTTTAAGAATTTCACACATTTTTTTCTCACTTTCATGTTTGATTTTGTGCATGTTATTAATTCTTGCTTTTAATTTCCAACGCCTTGAGTTTTCAGCAGCATTTATAGTTATCAAAGGCATTAACATTTCGACCTTGGTATATCATCATGGTACAAGACATCAATACATGAATCACCGTAAACTGATTTTACTTAATTGGGCAGTACTCGTGTAAATTACGTTCAAATTTGATTATGTCTATATTTTTATGAAATGGATACGTTCAACAATATATGCACCCCTTAGCAAACTCCCTTAACGTTCTACCGCGTTTGATTATAGTTAAATTTGACATATTTTGACGTAATTTTTGGTAAATAAATTTATTTTCTTTCTTTCCTCCTTTCGACGAGTTAACTTATTGCCGGGATAAAGGTAGAGGTTACTATACCTAGAGCTGATGGTTCATTGTTGCTGTATTTATACATATAGCACTGATAGAATAATTAATTTATCTATTATTTTGCATGATTTTGTAAATCTTGTCCGCTACTTGAATTTCAAAATTCTATCGCAGACCTGTCGACTCTTAGACCGTCATTCAAATGCCTCGGCATTCCTTATATGTTATTATGCTCAAAGTAAATTAAAGCAACAGCCTATTGTAACTGAACCCCCCCTTTTCCATATATAATAATATAAACTCATATATTTTATTGCCCCTTTATATTAATAAATCATATAACATCATTACGTGACCAGGATAAATTATTGATCTTTCTATAGGATCTTTCTAAAGGTAATAATTAGCCGTATGAAATATTATTGTGATCGTCATGTTCGGTAGGACCTCATTTATGTTGTGTTTATTTAGTAACTTGATTCTTTTAGGTGTATCTTGGATAGATAAATATTCACTAGTCGTGGTATAAGTCAGAGATAATGTTAGATTGCTTTATTATTAACTAATCCCGACCCGCTTGAGACGGGCTCAGAGTATATAGTATACTCCCTCTCACGCTTGTAAAGGGCTCACAATATAATTTTAAACTAATATCCCTTCTCGCTTGAAAAGGGCTCACATCAATTTTACATACCCAACACAAGTCAACAGCTACCCCACATTTAAAAAAATGCAGGGAAGGCACACGGAAACACTCACCACTCCATGAAAACACTCACCAACGCCGTGTGCGGTGAGCGCCAACCAACATATTGCGCCCCCCCCCCCCCCCCCCCCCGAAGAGGGACAAAAAGTTGGGGAAAGGACCGAAGTCCATTGCAAAGCTGTTTTACCAGCATAAAGAGGGCTTGGCCCCTTGGCAGTGCGTAAGCACAAACTTTGACCGAAGTCGCGCATGTCAATGCGTGTAACGTCATACAAGCCGACAACAAATCCAGACTTCGTGAATGTACGTCAATACGGTTTTGGGCATGTGTTTGGGCAAGATCAGGCACTCTGGCCCTATGATATAATAAGCCCTCCGTAAGCGCCACCACTTTTGCCAGATCGCCGCGACTGCAGACGTGATTGTTAGTGTTTTGGCATCACCACCATTAAAAAGGTTAGCACGACATTTCGTCGCAGAGCGCGTTATGAGTCACTGCTCACCCCAAGGGTATTGGTTAAAACGTTGCACGGCATCGCCGCAGCCTTGAGAGGTTCTCCCGCCAGCTACCATCCACATGAGGTAAACGCATATGCTCCACCAACCATTGAAATAGTCAGATATAGCCATAGTTGTGATTTTATGTTTAGCCATCAGAAGGGTTTATAATTGGCAACATATATTTATTTGTCAGTGTCTCTGACGTTGAGTATAGTGTATTTTCGATCAAGTTTGTCTCACCCACCAGCAAGTTGCCATTATTCGTTCGAACGGTGGGAACTTTACTGAGATTCGTTAATAATGATAAAACGTATAAGAGGTCAGACAGTCTGCAGTTCCGTCATCAGGAACCCGACTTGGACAAATCTACTGAGATGTGCATCAAACCGAGACGCAGACTCGGCCATTATGAATAGCGTCGTCTCCCAAGCAAATGTCGCTAGACGCAATGTCACCAAATGCAACATGCATCAATACAACTATCGCAGGTCAACATGCCAACATACAGCCTATCCGCATACACAGCAGACAGCATCACCTCGAACCTCCATATCAACCAGAATCATACGATGCAATAATATTACTCGCAGAACACCCCGCAACTACCACAAGACGCATTACTGCATATAGCCGCATGCATCAATGTGACTATCGCGTAGGTGGCACACCCTCACACCACACCAATATAACTCCAATCAACTTCGGTTTCAAAGTTTAGAATATACTCGGAACACACGAAGTGTCCAAACATACTCTTTCACGATCCGAATGATAGTCGACGTATCATAGCGTAAACACTAAGACGCCAACCACCAACGGACCCCCACCCAAGCCAAGTAATAGCCAACGTATCATAGTAGAATACACTAAGACGCAAGCCACCACCAGACTCCCCAAAGTCAGATGATCAGTCGACGTATCATAGTGCAACACACTAAGACGCCAACTACCACCAAACTCTTACTATGCCGAATGACAGCCAACGTATCATAGTGATGGTCACTAAGACGCCAACTACCACCAGCTATCGATGATATGTCCAACACTGAAGACATATCCATTCATGGTTCCACGTTTACCGTAGACCATATATCGTCGTACAGAAGTACCATGCAACTCCATAGTAATATCTCTTATAAAGTCCCAAGTCATTCATTGCTCTTCATTATATTTATATATTTATTATTTTTTCTCTGAGCCTTCACATATTATTACTGTTATCCATTAGACCTTACTTCCATATGATATTGGTATGGGACGTTCATGCAATGTACTTCCACTATAGTACTAAGAGTCGCGATCGACCTCTGTACTTATATATGTACGATCATACAATTGTGTCCCCGCACGGTACAAAATACTTCCCTTAGAAATCACTAAGTATGGAATTGTATTTAATTGACATAATAGTGATCGTATCTTGCTATATTTTTAATAAATATCCTTTTTTGAGTATTTTAAGTGATTTTTAACTATTTTTTATCAATTTTTGGTAATATCATTTTCTCATACTAACACTTATATTTCTTTAATTTAAGTATTATTGTGATTAAACGTTCTTAAACGTTTTATTTTCATCTTAATTGATCTTTATTATGACTAATTAATAATAATATTTATTATTATTAATAGGTCGTTACACTATGAATGTCCCACTGGTTTGTAAGTCCACCACGCGATCCCACTACAGATTGGCTGACTTACACTTACATATCTTCGAAATATATTATTTTCTTATTGTTCCAAAAATATTTAGGTTTTCTCGCGTTGTTTTCCGTCACCGCCGAGCATGCCATAACATAAGTCAACAATTAAAATTAACCTTTTTATTGGTGCCGGCACCTGGGATCGAACTCAGGTTGCTTGAACTCAATTTGAAGGCGAGCGCCCGGACACTGAGCTATCATGGCTCGGTGTATTTTAATATGTAGTTATATACTTTAACCAATCGATTCACGTATTCATGTAAATGCTAACTTTCGTGTCTTAACAACATTGAGCCTTCAATTATTTTATAAGCCACCCGATATTAAAAGAAACTTTCACGGCCTTGGACAAAAATCTCGTCGAAAAGTTTTAATAGAGCCCATAATAGGCCCCTACCGACATTATAAAAAGAGCTCTCAATTTTTTTCAGAAGAAATCAGAAATTTTTTAATGAAAAAAAATCAAAGCTAAAAATTTGTTTGCTACGACTCTGTTAATTGATATTACATCGGTAATACAAGTGTTAAAATCGGTAATAAAGTCGGCGGCCATTTACCAAGTGTGGCGGTTACAACCGGAAGAACTGGACCTTTTTTTAGTGAGGTGGGACATTCTCAACTTTATATGTATTGATATCCCATCTCTTAGAGGAAGACGGCATAATGTGGGTTTCTTAGTCACTAAAACCCCTGCAGTGGTCTCCCTCAGCACCTTGAGAGTGGCTACGAAATATCTCACGAAACCTCTCTGCATTTCAGTTGAAAGATACACATTCAGAGGACCCTCACCACCTTTCAGCAATACTAGTTCGCTTTATCGTGACGTAATACACAGACCTTATCTTTTGATATCTTTTTCCTTTTAAAAGTATCTTAAAAAATACAATATTAGTCAACAATACGAGTAACTCTTAAGTTCTATTGTCCAAATCACATAACGGACACACCATTGAAAGGAAATATTGAAAATTATGTGTGTTGATTCCTTAATAAATTAAAATCAGTATAACAAAGTAAGTCTTTGCGTCCGATACTTAAAGATGCTAAAACCAGTAACACCTTTTATTTGCATATTTTAGGACAGACAATAAAATTAGAACAACGTCCAACAGTTGTGCAAGCGACGGTGCCTTTTGTTAGGCTGACTCCGGGATTAATAACAAGGAACAAGCACAAACGTCGTAATATTGTCTCATCGTGATAGGCGTCGTTTGAGGTCGAGCTTAGTATGCGCCGCGACTGCCTTCTTGATGTAGTTTGTTGATTACTTAAGGCGCAGTTACATTGCAAACGTTTTTATTTGCACCTATATATTTTTATTAATTTATTTATTTAAGTTTCATTGCTACATCTTAACCTAAGGGCTACAATGAGTAGACTTAATGCCTAATGGCAACCTCTACCTACGGGTGTTGCAAATGTCCATGGGCGACGGTTATCAATTAACGTCAGGTGAATGGCCAGCTCACTTGCCACTTTCTCACATTAAAAAAAGACTAGACGGGATATATACCTCACAAGCACTACCGTATTCATTAACATTTAGTTTAAAAAGAGGAACGCGGCGGAAGTGACTATTAAGTTCAAACTTAACGCAAAGAAACTGTACCTTAACGAATGAATAATCTCGCTATTTACGAAAACAGCGGACCCGTGTTTCGGCGTCTACTTAAACATTTTAGGCGGGACCTTTAAAAAGAAAATAAGTGCTAATGAGATAGAAAGAATTCTGTAATTAAAACAAGAAGCTTAGTTAACTTGCTACATCAAATTAAAAAAATCTTGTATCTTGTATTAACTGATGTTTTTGCTTAAAAAAAAAGAGAAAAGGCTCGGTTGTAAAAGTTATTTAAAGCACATTAAATTTCTCTTTCTTTTTTACAAGAGGATTACCTATGATATTTTTCGGGTCTTACAGCGTATCAAGCATATATGTACCTAATAGTATCAATCTACATGCTATATAAACAAATATACGAATATAGGAAAAGTTTTGTGAAACATGTATCTACTAGTACCCTGTAGATTCTACAGGGTAGAATAATAATTTAAAACATCTCCATATGATGGAGATGTTTCAAATTATATATAAAAAATATATATTTCAGGAATATAAACACCTAGATGGGAAACATCGCTCGCGTCAACCAAGACGAAATCTAATAAACCTCCAATACATTTTCGGTCGTTTCATTCCTTATAGGTTTTGGGTCGAAATCCTATCTGGTAGTTCCCGTTGATCTAGAATGACGAAAATTGGCAAAAATCAAGGTCTTACAGCCCAAATAAAGGAAAGATTCCGAAAAATAAAAAAAAATGAAAATTAAAGTAAGTTTTGGTACCTAAAAGTTTCTGCGAAAATCTAAATTTGCCTTTATCTTTTTATCGTGTTGACTCAGGACCTCGATTTTTATACACCTATTAGGGATTATAGACCTCAGTATCACTACATAGTATAAAATAAAGTCGTCCCGCTGTCTGTCTGTCCCTATGTATGCTTAGATCTTTAAAACTGCGCGACGGATTTTGGTGCGGTTGGTTTTACTAGATAGAGTGATTCAAGAGGAAGATTTATGTGTATAATACATTACACCCGCGCGAAGCCGGGGCGGGTCGCTAGTCTGGTACAAATTTCAACTTCAACCTGCTGTCTTGTTCCTGAGAAAATTGGTTTTGTTTATTTACCAATTTTATTATGACGGTATAATGGGTAGGTACGGAACCTTTAGCGTACGAGTTCGACACACAGTTTTTTTTATGTGAAAAGTAGTCAAGCGAATTGGTTCTTCACAGGCGAGGGCAGGAAAAGAATTGATAACCTTTAAAAATGGGGTTCCGTTTGTCCCACTCACTAGACGAAACGCAAACGTGTAATACAGGATGTATTATACTTTTTCGTATATATTATGCTTTTATTATACTTTTTTTAACCTTACACTGGTCTTCGGTGAGACAGCCCCGGACTACCCTCCCCTTCTATTGTTCACAACTTTTGTTGTTGCGTGGCCCAACCGTGGAAATACCATTAACTACATGTTACGTTTACTATTAGCTCGCGAGTCTTTTGATGGTGCCGTTGCCAAGCTATTGTCTTCGGCGTCGCGGGTCGTGGGTTCGAATCCCACGCGGGAAAAGCGTTTCTGTGTCCACAGATAATTTCCCCTGATCCGGAGGTTTGTTTCCTAAGGAAGATTGACGTAAGGCAGAAGGCCGGTCGGTAAAATATAGCGAAAACCGCTTACAACATAATTCACATGTCGTGCCGACCCCATCTAGGTGGGATAAGGGCGGGAGGATGATGAAGCTCCTTTAAAGAACTTCTGAGGTTCGCTTTTAATGGGGATTTTTTTTCTATTTACATCCATGCAGAATTTTCCGCAAGTGTAAGAAAATGTTAATTCACGTGGTTTAGTTTTCTCTAGCGAGGGTCAGTAAATAATAAAAATTCCTCCTGCCCCCACTACCGCCTTTTCCGGCGAGTGGTGCTGCTTTGGGCAGTACTTTTGGGTGAACCATCAGAATTTTCAGTGTATAGCTTTAAGCACTCGGACCTTCTAAGTGTTCTTGTGGATTTTACTTTATATGTTCTAGTAAAATTCACTTCCTGTTTTCCAAAATTATATATTTTGGAAAATAAAATAAACAAAATAATTAGAAACAATGTTATCATCATCTTCAATCATTATCATCAATAATCATTGTCAAGTTAATTATTTAATCGTGCAATATAATGACTTAAGAACCTCTAAAACGCAAATAAATTCAGAATAATGTTTCTGTATATAGAAAAGTAGGAATTCAATATCGTAGACAAGTGGCGATGCGTAAAACTGCCAAAATCAACGTACATCCCTGATCGATCCTGGAATGTTTCCAGTTGTCCTGTACTTTATAGTGCCTCCGGCGTAGTTTATTCGCCATAAAGCGACGCTCGCCCGAGGGAGCGTTTATCTCAACTGTGTAATAAAAGCTCGTACCTGTTTCAGCGGAATTCGCCATTTCTATTACGTTAGCACTTTATCGCTATGGTTGTCTTTGTGCCAGTTGCAAGTCAGCGCACATACTATATACTACCATCTATTTATGCCTGTTATATGATGATAAAATAGCACAAAAACAGCGAAGAACATTCGTCTTTGAGATTAGAAATGACTACTCTGCTCTATGACAGACATGATAATGACATTCGTAGACACGAATGCATGTAAATATGCATGGTTCTACCTAACGCGAAGGACTGTTGCCAAGCCGGTGGGTTCTGGCTATCTCACGAGCTGTGCGCTTGATAAAGCTTTAGTAGTCTAAGAACTGATAGCAAAAACATCATCAAACAGCATTATATAGGGGAAGCCCCAATCTTTTTAAAAAGAAACGCGCAATTTCGATTGTACACGTCTTCATATTCACACGAGAATACACTCAGATTATGAACATGACACTTGATGATAACACTTTTATAATCTAGGGCTAAGTAGAATTACGCTAAGTCTGTGTGGTCTAGTAGCAGGGATATATAAGCTCAAAAACCCTAGTGAGCCTTTCGAACAGCTGGTTAAAGGTCGTGTATAAACAATGTTTTGGAAAAACTTAGAAATAGGAGTACTTCAGAGCTACAAGAAGTGAAATCGTCTCATGAACGCACACTAATGCATACACCATAATGTCCATTTTATTAAATCCGCTGTTAGACTTCCCGACGAACAGTTAAGTCACCTTCCGTCTTTCTCATCCACTGGAAATGTATTCCAAAAGATGTTAAGGTCACTTGATGTAGAAAATATGGATTCTGTGTTGAAATAACGCGAACCGAAACAAATAGCGTTAAAATTCATACAATAATTTTGTAGTTATCTTTACTGAGGTTAAATAAGAAATATTTTCATCTGTGTACACTTTGCTGTCTTCTTCATGTTTTTTTAGCTACTCGCTTTCACTTCAACATTTTATCTTAACACTTTGTGACGCCATAGTAGTGCAAATAACGGTGTCCCAGACGCTATAACTACAACATATGGAGTGTATGGATAAGAAAGACCAAGTTATATGCAGGATAAGTTAAAAAGAAGGCATATGACGGTTCAAAGAAACTCCAGAATAGTGCTTAGCAAGTCTACGATTATTTAATATATTGCTGTGAATTTTAGTG
Source organism: Iphiclides podalirius (assembly GCA_933534255.1). Taxonomy (NCBI): domain Eukaryota; kingdom Metazoa; phylum Arthropoda; class Insecta; order Lepidoptera; family Papilionidae; genus Iphiclides; species Iphiclides podalirius. The sequence goes on along the minus strand of OW152821.1, from coordinate 134,999 downwards.
CAATTCAAATTTTAATAGTGATTATGCACTGCATATAAGTTGAAACAAAATGTGTGTGTTGAAAGCCATGTTCTACACATTTTAGTGCTACGATTTTCGCCTTTTGAAGGACACTTTATACGCAGAGATGTCTTCTTTATTTCTATTACATACGATGAAAGTGTAATTGCGTTAAGAGCCAAAACATATTTACTTCTGTAAGAAAGTAAATTGTATCTAATATTTCTTTATTACAAAGAATTTGTTAAAAAAAACTATTAAATTGTTATAATTTATTAATAAAACTAAAACAACTATAAAAAATGAAAATTGTTATAAAAATTCTGTTTAGTGTTACAGCGCCATCTTTTAGAGAAGAGTTTAAGTTGTTTATGTTTTCGAATCTCAATATTGCAATAGTTAAGGAAAAGTTGGCTAGATGTCACTAGTAATAATTTTCATATGAATAAGCAAACTACTTCACGTAATGTTTATAGTACCTTACAAAACATGTCTTTAGAATATTCAGAATATTACTTACTCTTAAACCAAATATTGTAGATCTTTATCAAACTATAAACTTTTTAAGTGTCAAACTAATTAATAGGTTTTACATTTAAACTATTAATACAATCGGACAAAGAACCCTCTATCATCATCTTTTTGCGTCACTCTCGTTTTAAGTACTTTTTAACCGACTACAAAAAAGAAGGAAGTTTCTCAATTGGACCGTACATATCTTTATTTTTTTTACGTGTGTTCGCGGACTACTTCGTCGTACCGATTTTGTTGGTTCTTTTTTTGTTGGAAAGGAGATATTCCAAGGGTGGTACCATGATAAGGAAACCCGGATCTGATGATGGCATCCCAGTAAAATCGAGGAAAATCCTTAAATGTTATACGTATTAACATTCGTTTAATTTCCTGTTTGACGTCGGTTTTTTTTGTTAAAACTTATTGAAGCCCGACACACATCTAGTAAGGCCTTTTCGAACCCAATTTGTTTCACTGACGTTTCTGCTTGTATTCTGTAGACTATATACAGCTAAATCGGGTACAGAGCATGACCTTGTGAGGAAAGGCTATGTTTTCACGAATTACAGTCCGCTTTGCTGACGTAGACATCTTTCTCGATTTAAAATAGGGTTAGTATCAATGAAGAAACAACACATCAGTAAAAATCACAGTCGTTTATTAATAATTAATAAATACTGGTAATTAGGATAGACATAGAGATTTACCAAAAAACCTTTAGCGTAATGTAAGGTAATTCAAGAATCTAATTAAAATCTAGAATGTAATGACGAATTGAGTAATAAACACTACCGTTTGTCGGGAACACACGGCACCTGTCAAACACACGTCAATCACAAGCATACTTCATTCAATTGAAACATTAGAGACATTATTCTGACAGGTGTCATAGCAACAAACCGTAGATAAGTAGAAACTTCCGCGTGACTATAAATACAAATCAAATTAATATCATTCCGATTAAGTAACTTAAAGATTAAGTCATGGGCCCGATTATCTATAAAAACTTACCGACTATAACTATGTGTAAGTATAAACAAACTATTGCGCCCTATAAAGCTATGTATTTCGAAAACTATCTTTAGTCCTACGTCCAGCTAACCGCCTAGGTACACTCGCGGACACGTCAGCGACACGAGAACATACGAAGCCTGCCACGCCCTTCTCAGTCACACATAGCCGTGCATCAACCGTAACGTGTTTACAATGGAAACAGTTCATATCACCGATGCGCGAAGCGTTCGTGCTCACCGCCTTCTACTGCATCATCTTCAATTTAAACCTCAGCACTAGATAGGAGATGACTCTGATGAAGACGAAGAAGGCGCTCAGCGCGCCCACGTCCACCCAGAAGTTGGCCTGGTCCATCGTCATCTCCTTGAGGAACATGTCCGGGTTCCTGAAGTGGCAGTAGGCGACGGAGCAGTGCAGCTTCTCCCTCCCGAAGCCGTACACGGAGAGCATGGCGCCTTCGAAGCCGTACCGCACGTAGCTCAGATACGTCAGCCACTGCAGGTAGCTGGGCACCGCGTTGAAGTTGACGAAGAAACCGGAGAACAGGACCACCGGTATGGTCGTGACGGGGCCCAAGTAGACGCCCGTCTCGATCTTCATCGCGGCGCCGATTAGCAGCCCCAGCGACTGGGCCACCAGCGCGGTCAGGATGTTTATCGTGGTGAACATCAGCACCCTGTCAGTCTGCATGGGCTGGCCGGTCATGAAGTACACGATTATCACGTACACGCCGCTGAACACGATCTGCGTGAAACAACGAATGCGGTGTTACGAACTTTGGTAAATTTAATAACTTTAGCTCTGGCGTAATTCAATTAAAACAAACTTTAAACGATAGAGAAAAATCGCCAATGAATTTATCAACAAGCAGAATTCGCCGGTCGCTTATAGTTTTCGAAAAAATAAATAATGAAATAGTGTGATATTTTACTATAGAAATCCGCCAAATTTCTTGGTGGTCATAAAAAAACCTTCTAACCTAATCTCTCTATCGTTTAAAATTTATTTTAATTGAATTACGCCAGAGTTAAAGTTATTTAAATTTGCCCGAACTTGGGTATTGCTTCAAACTCAAAAAACAATGTAGATAAGAGATGTTAAGAATTTCTTCGGTGTTCCAATCAGCCATTTAGCTTAGTGGCTAAAGCGTCAGGGCGCGAATCCCGAAGATGTGGGTTCGATGCCCACAGCGGCGACAAACTTTTCGTAAATTTTTCTGCCAATTTTAACTTGGGTATTCCATTGAGAACGTTTTCATTGGTAGATGGCTGGGTATACAGCATACGAAGGCTCCTCTCACAGAATAACCTCTCGTAATCGCTTTCGGTTCATATTCGTCAATATTTTGCTTTGTTACCAGTGAAAATAGAACCCGATTTGCGCTTGCCTTATAGAATGCGTTTTAAAAAAATCTCTCAAAATGTGCCTCATCATTATCATCATCGTTATATCTTACTATCAGAAAAGCTTACAAACGAGGAAGTAGCATCAAATATTTTGGTTGGTTAAGTAACATCTCAGCTTGATTAACGCCCCCTTTGAACACAAAATAGTAAAAATTGCTTCAATTTCTGTGATTTTGATGTTTAGAACTTCGATAGAATTAACTGTAAATGGTACAATCTATGAATATTATAACCCAAACAGTAGAAACTAAACAGTATTGCTATTGGTACAATGGTATATTTAGCTAACGTATAAAAGTAAAAAAGTAAAGTATCAGCCTATATATGTCCCACTGCTGGGCAAAGGCCTCCTCTATACAGAGGGTATCAGGGCATAGTCCACCACGCGGTCCCACTGCGGATTGGTGGACTTCACATATCTTCGAAATATTTTTTTTTGTTATTATTTCGAAAATATGCAGGTTTCCTCACGATGTTTTCCTTCACCGCTGAGCACGTGATAATTCAGCACTTAAAATTGACAATTTCATTGGTGCCGGCACCGGGGATCGAACTCAGGTTGCTCGAGTATATTGAATTAAAGGCGAGCGCCCGGACATCACGCTATCACGGCTCACGTATGCAACGTATGCAAAAATATATTACCTGTCTTATGACTTTAAATAGATAGTCCAATTAAACGAATGGATTTTATTGGTTTTATATTCATATTTATTTCCGACAATTTACAGAAGTTACAAGACAGGCTGTTGATACTTGGAATTAACAAATTTAAACGCGAGAATATTTCGCATGCTATTGATAGTTTTGTGTAGCTTAACTAGTTCTAGTTTTCTAACTAGTTCTAGTTTGAAGTGGAACGAAAAGTGTAAACAAATATTATATATTATTTTAAGCTATTAGTTGTGGTGAGAAATAAATATTTTATTATTATTATTTATTAGTTTTGAAATTGAAATAGTTACCATTGAGTAATCACAAATTTCCCAATTTATGTATCCCGATTTAAGACTTAGTAAACACTGTTTAATTATAAAACATTTTCCATGTATTTTGTAGAATAATTGACAATTACGAAATTTACCTGAAATGGCAAGTCGGCCATAGTCTTTGCGAAGTAGAACGCTTTCAGAGAATACCAATAGTTTAAATGCTCCCGCACAAACACACTCATCTCCGTTGGGACTGAAAGGAATAAATACAATATTAGTTAATTTTGTAACTCACTAGGAAATCTTTCTATTTTTTTAAAACCTCCATGTAAATAATGTAATGCAGTGTTATAAGAATGTTTTTAACACACAAATGTCATAAGGACCTAGGTACGTAATAATTATCTGTGGACCGTCCATTTTGAATTGAACCCACGACCTTTGAAGAGGAACCCATTAGCTTAACATCTACGTCATCTGAACATCAATGTGGCTTCATAGGTACTGACTTAATCCATTTTAGAATAGAATCCAATTTGATGACATGGCCTTACAGAAATAACGTCATTTGCCAACACCCTTTGGGTTCATGTTTTATCTATTTATTATTTCCATGGAAGAAGTTATATATTCTGAAGGAGCTTGAAAAGTCAACAATGACTATCTCAACGAGACTTTTAATAAGAAAAAGATTATCTCCTTCAATATCCCTAAGATCCAGAGATGATTTGCGCAACAAAAATGTTCACGCATTACAAAAAGACCATTACGGACTTTCGACCATCAAGGTGACATTTCGTGTAAGGTTGATACATAACGTAATATTTTATATTAACTCTGGTATTATGATACATATTCAATGAATCTTAGAGCGAGCACTTAACAAACGATTGACAAATCAAAACGTACCTAAAGCGAAATACATAAATGTACTTACATGTAAGAATGGTGGGCATCATAGCCGTAAACATAGTGAACATCACAGTGAAGAATATGCAGCCGGCGTTGCTCATCACTTTGGCCGCGTCGTGTCCGATGTCGTAATACAGGAAGCCGATTAGCAGGCCGACCACTGTATGCGAGCACAGCCTCAAATGCGTCAGCATCTGATCGCGCAAAATGCTCCTGAACGTCCTCTTCAATAAGATCCAGAACTGCTTCCAGCCGGAGGTGGGGAAGCCGGCCTTCACCGGTTTCTTGTTGAAGCTCTCGCTGGAGTCCAGGAGCGAAGTGGTGCACGTCACCGGCGCGAGGTTTGTGGAGTTCGGTAGGGCGTTCTGCTTCTCCGCGTTGAGATTTGGTTCGGACATGTCTATCACAGTGCAGGTGGGTTTGTCTGGAAGCATTGGAAAGTGAATCAGCTATATCTGTTTGGAAATTGTATCGTTAATGCGAAACGGAAGTCATTTATGAACTCTCTTGCACTTAAGTTTTAATTGCGTTTCAGTTCAAAATTGGAAATTGGCAACTGCATTGGACTGCGCAAAATTGAATTGAAACGTATTTGGTGTTCAGAGAGTATTGAACATATTCAATCGCTTACCACAAGTATCAGTAAAAATGTTATTTTTATATAATTTATGTTTATTTTTATTCGCAAACCCAACCAGATATAAATAATAAATAATAACGAATAAATAATCCCCATAATGATCTTTCCAATAACATTTTCAAATAATCTAGTCGACACAAAGCATGGTTTAGAAAACCATACTTGATTTAACCCGATGGAAGGCTGTCCTAATCTAAATTCTCTGTCTATAAACACAATGTAACACAACGTATCACAGATAGGTAAAAACAACAAATCACCTACCTATCACGATCTGAAGCGCCTCCACTTTCTTCACGTTGCTCTTGCTTTGGTTGTTGAAGTTGCAGTTCTGCGGCACGGATGAGGCAGATGAGGAGGAAGATGACTGGCCGCGGCCGCAACTCCTGCTGTTCACAGCCATCACCAGCTTGTGGACCCAGTCGCCGTGCTCACCGGTCGCCACCTCCATTACTGCGGTGGACAGGTTTCATGACAGACTTGAAACTTGGCTCGCATCTAATAAGAATCTTATAATTTCATTAATATACGTGGCCTTGAAATTTGCCTTTTTAACTTAATTAGTATGGAATAGCGTAATAATCCTATTACGAACATTTTTAAACTCCCTATAAAATGTTTCAGATAACCGAAGTATATATTGCTGGAAGATAGGAGTGTGGTAGCACACTACAACGGTCTATAAAAGGATCAGCGCTCGCGGTGTTTGGAGGACTTTCTCAACAGCCGGAAGCTCTATCCAAGTTAATAACGATCGTGTCCGGTTACTTAGAATTAAAATTAAACTTGTATCTAGTTTGGCTCTACTTTAGTTTCTACTTCTAAGAATATGATATATTTTAACACATTATTAACACTCACCATAATCGGCGGGATTGTGATAGCTCGGGCAGTGCAGGCTCATCGATGAGAGGAACGGCACTAGCCGCTGACTTTGCCCTGGTATATGCACTGGCCGTCTGCCAGGGTGTACAGAAAGTCGAACATTTCGAAGAGCCTCGCGGAGGGCTGGTGTATGGTGCAGATGATCGTTCTGCCGCCCCTTGCCAGCGATTTCAGCAGCGATATGCACTGGAAACAGGACGAGCTGTCCAGCCCCGAGGTGGGCTCGTCGAAGAACATCACCGGCGGGTTGTTCACCAGCTCGAGGGCGATAGAGAGACGCTTCTTCTGGCCGCCGGAAAGATTTATCGTGCGCGTGTCTGCCGCCTCGACCAGGCCCAGCATTTCTAAGATCTCGTCGATGACTATCTTCTTGGCGGCGACCGTCATGTCCTTCCCCAGTTTCAGGTTAGCCGAGACGTACATCGCTTCGCGTATCGTGAGGTGGGGCAGGAGGCAATCGTCCTGCATTATATAACAGGACAGCTTGCGGAACCGCCTCAGATTTCTCTCCTTGCCGTTTATCAGTATCGATCCGGTGACGTTGGAGGTTCTGGAAGACGTTACATTTATTATTAATAATATGAAATAAAACCGTTTAAAAACTTTTAAGTTAAACGGTTTTATTTTCTGTTTTTTTTTTTTGTGCACTGAAAACTACAATATTGTATTGTCATCTAAATTAAATGTGTGTACCAAATTTCAGATCAATCTGACAACGGGAAGGTGCTTAAATTTCAATTTATAATTTTGACCCAAATAAACAAATAAATTCCGTACGTGTCGAGCTAAATAAAACCGTTTAAATATGTAAAAAACTCCAAATTTCTGAAGTGAAAACTTCTTTATGAGCGTTTAGCAGTTCGTTGGGTGAACAAAAAATCATGAAACTCGAGTTATCGTCACCGAATGCTTTCCATCAGCTGTTTTTGAAAAAGCAATACGCAAAAATATAATTGTAGTTATGGATATGATATAAATAATGTAATTATCGTTCAGTGTGCCTATAAAACATGTAGATTTAAATATCATACAATTTTAATTTTGATATTCTTTTATGTTTTCACTTCTGTCGCCAGTCCCCATGAGTTATGGATATTGCCAGAGCAAAAGTCAGAATTCCTCTATTTTATTACCCTGTGTCAAAATGTGAACTTAATAGATAGTTTGTCGAAACATGTTATTGGTATTCCAACCTGCCTCTTTAAGGTATCACATCCAGATACTTAATAACTAATGGCCAATATCCTCACAGCGGGGAAATCTCAACAACTATATATTTTTATTTTAGCAATGTTAGGCCACGTGTGTGCTGAGCCATTTTATCTTATTATGTCTCCTATTTTACCATTGCAGAGAGAAATGAGAAAGATACCTTTAATAAGCCATTTTTATTGAGGCGTTGCGCCTCAGAGTGGTTTCAAGTACTTTGTTAATTTAGCTGAATATTGGAGTTATGTACAGGTACCTTGGAATAACTTAGGGTTCAAAATTATTGTTTATGGTTTTTTAAATGGATGAAGGCCAAATGTCCTTTGCCTACGGACGCTCGGGCCGACTGAAAATCAGCGCCGCAGTACTGCGCGGCATATGCTGAGTTGGTCCTTTCCGTCACTACATTCTTATTTATAAATTCCTTTTATTTTTATTCTTTGTTTTACTTTAACTTATTATTTTTTTTTTCTTTTGTAATTACTCTTAGGTTATTTAATTTATTTGCTTATTTTATTTTTATAATTTTTTTTTTTAGTTTGTTATTTTGTAATTATAAACATTGTAACTAAATGTAATATGTGTGCAGATGAAGTGTCGGATTAAATGTCTTAATGTCTAAATTTAATACATGGGGATTTCTTATATGGTAGAAAAAGAAGAATGGTATGTAATATTGAGTAGTATGTGCATATGGTAATATAAAAGAAATATTAAACCAAAACACCAACGTTTTCCCATCAGAACACGTAATTCGAACAAGACAGAAAACGAAGATAGACTGTATATTATTTACATATAACGCCACCATTGCTATATCATGAATAATCTCTCTCTTTATCATATTCATCAATATATCTCACGACAACAAACAGCGTAGGCGATAAATTTCACTACCTACCTGCAACAATAAATCTATTCCGGTTAAACTACACGCGTATCTGGCAACGATCCAGACCTTTAACATTCCCTAATTGTTAACTGCAATAAACAACTGACTCGTTTTTAAGGAACGCATTTTTTAAACCGGCATTAAATTTTTTTTTTTTGTTAAATCGTTAACTGTTGGCCTTAAGAGGGCCTTTACAGATCCACCGAGCTTGAGGTGGCCGGGTACTGAGGTCATCTAGCCTGAACCTGGTTTATGAGTGACTCAGCTCGAGGGCTCCCGAGGCAGCCTCGGCTCGGGCCGTCGCTATTACTATTAGTACCAGGTTGGGCGGGCTCCAAGCTCTTTTCGTCGCTTTGGCGGAGGCTCCATGTAGTGACTAGGCTCAAGAGCCCCCGAGGGCGGACCTCGGCTTGGGCTGTTACTCAATACCCGTATAACATTCCTATTCGAGGGGGCCCAAGAGGGCCTCGGCTCGATTGGTAGGTATTATGTGGAAAAACAGAATTATATATATAGGTTCAGTTTTCAACAAAAAACAAAATCGACTTCAGATAACTCCCTCACTACACATTTTCCGTTTGATATTGAGGAGTTCCTTAATGTTCTGGGGCCCAAGGCCCAACAACAAATAATAAATGACGGAGTTCGTTAGTAACAAACGTGAAACAATGTCGAATTGGCAACTTCCTCCTTTTTTGAAGTCGGCTAAAAAACAAAAATGGCCTCGCGCGTTCACGGATAAATGTTATCGTGCATATTAAAATATCGAAATGGGTGATTAACTGATAAGATCGTCAGACGTCACTTGTTGGGCGGCCTTGTCTGGTTTGCGCAACACGAAATTTTCTTTTTTTTTCTTTTTTTTTCATGAATGTTCACGGTAGAGGGAATGGGGAATTGATAAACAGATAGATTATGAACACACTCACAGACACACGTGTTACATCTTAAGTCACAATCGTACTGCACATGCATCAATTGCGTAATGACCGGTGCTTCCATCAATATAATCGACCACCGGCAAAGCGCGGCGCCTTTCGTCATCTTAACTTCGGACCGATTGGACACACCCCTTACGCCCGGTTTCTGAAACACTGGTCATCGTAGATGTCAACTAATCAGCTGTCAAATGGCTTTTCAAATTTCATTTTACTTGCCAAAAGGATGAATAAACTCGAGAATGATCAATTCAAAGAGTTTTACCAACTTTTTGGCAACTAAAATGAAATTTGACAGATTAGTTGACATCGGTGATTATCAATGTTTCAGAAACCGGGCGTTAATGTCTTAAGTAATTAGTATTAAACTTACTTTAGGGCTTTTGTAAGCTTTTACTAAATATTTTTACCACCGCTACCAATAATTCGCGTCGCAACATTACGATTTTGTTTTATTTTTGTGCAAGCGAGTATAATCATCACCTGGTATCAACGAACCATTGAAAGGTGAGCTTCGGTTACCTTACTACTTCTCTCACCAAACGAAATTCAAAAGTTCGGATACTTTCGCATTACGTGACAAGTGCGTGGCTTTGCCACAGTACAAATAAATTTAAGGATTCTTACCGTTCAAGAAAAGACATGATAGTTTTCTCCAAATGTTTCCTATTAGTACGAACGATGTCAAAACAAATATTTTCTGTATCAGGTAGACCAGTTTTTAGATATGCTTTCTGTGGTAGGGCCACGCAGCAGCCTCGGCTGTTGCACGAATGGGCAGGCTCATCCGGGTAGGTACCACGACCTCACAGAAGACCGGCATAAAGTGGAAGTATAACAAATACTTTCGCGTTTCGTCTGGTGAGTGAGGTAGCCGGAGCCCAATCTTCAAAGGGTTGTCAACGCATCTGTAACCCTCGGGAGTAGCAGATGTCCATGGGCGGCGGTATTCACTTAACATCAGGTGAACCACCCGCTCGCTTGGCAACTTTTCACATAAAAAAATAAAAATATAAACCGGCATATATATATATAGTAAAAGAAAATTGATATTTTACAGGTACGATGCGCACTGATGAACGCAACCTCTAGCCCGTAAGACAGTGATAGTGAGAGAGATAGCATATCTAAAAACTGGCCTATCTTAAATTCTCCCGCGAAAACGTCGCTAGCTCTTAGACTATATAGTTCGAATGTTTTTTATATTACGTCAATTTAAAGAAATTTTGAACTATTATGTGCATGTACGAGCTAGGCGTTCCTTTTAAGAAATCTCTCATCTACAATATATACCTACTATAAGATCTATAGTACGCTGTAGTAACATTCACAGATGGCTTAAATATTAAATGTTTTGTATCATAATTATATGTACAAATCTCGTATTTCTGATACGCGAATAGGCAAGCGATTGTAACGATTATGATAATTATAATAGATAACAATCGACCTTGTAATTATAATTCGCAGCGCGTTACGCTTAGAGACTGCAGGAAGCGGGAAATTACGGTTTGTGACATCGAGACCATAGGGAAACACGTCTAAGTTATGTTAATGTCGTTATTATTTATTTATTTATACTTTTTTGTACACCAAAAAAATAAAATAAAAAGCAAATTACAAATTAGTGTAAAAGGAAGTATAAAAGGCGGTCTTATCTCTTTCAGACAACAATGAAATAGGCAAAGATTTATAAAGAGAAAGGAAAGCATGAGTTCACAGTTCCAAATAATGAGCTTTTACTGGGTTTTTAAAAGGAAGAAGATTGACTTGGCTTTTCGAATATGAGGAGGCTAAGACTTCCACAAACCCACAGCTGTCGCTGTAAAAGGTTTCTTAAAGAAGGACGAATGACGAATACATGATTTATTACCTAGACTATTTATAATACTGTGATTGGGCCACGTAACATTCTTTGTTGCGAATGGTCAGGTCCGTCCGGAGCAGTACCACGACCCCAAAGAAGACCGGCGTGAAGTGTAAGTGGTATATACAGCGTGTCTTTACTATTGCGACAATAAATGTATACACATATAGAGGATAAATTTTTAAAATTGTATTAAACATTTACATTCTTTAAACATCAATATATTTACCGAGTTATTACATTTTCCAAAACAACGAATTTTAGAACATCCATACGTATAAAACTGTAACGTAAAGTTCATTTGTAAAGGTCACAAAGCATATAAATGGGTTGAATGAATTTGAAAGGGACAAAACATACTGTTAGAAGGAGAGGCCTGTAATGCGACGCTGTGGCAACGTATGAAAAAGTCTCTGAATATATGAATCAGTCCGTTGTAGTTGTATAGGATTTTACAGATTTTGTTTCTTTTTTACTTAATTAGTTTGTTAGAAAATTATTATTTTAACGTTAATATTTTTTTATGATTATTGGCAAGTTGCGTTAGACGTGTGTTCATTTATTGTCGCGATTGTAAAGACACGCTGTATACTTCTGCGTTTCGGCTGGTGGGTGAGTTACTTGGCGCCCAGAGCTATTTATTTAAATGTAAATGGGCGGTGGTTATCGCTTAACATCAGGTGAACCGTCAGGTCATAAAGGTCTTTAAATGTCTTTACTTACTTGTATCCCGCCAGGATGTTCATGAGGGTGCTCTTCCCGGCGCCCGAGGGTCCCATTATGGCGGTCAGCTCGCCCGACCTGAAGGTTCCGTTGATGCACTTAAGCAGCGCCTTGTACCCTCGCTTCCTCCCCTCGCTGACGGAGTACGAGAGGTCCGAAAACTCTATGTCGACGGGCGGCCTCTTCGGCAGGTGGGTGAGGGATGCCATGGGCTTCTTCTGGTCTCCGCAGTCGTTAGGGACCTTAGGCACCAGCCCAGTCATGGCCGCTCCGGTACCACCGTTGCACAAGTTCATCTGGGAGCCCCTGTAAAATGACACACACATAATTTTTTCCCAAATCCACTTGACATATTATCATGAATAAGGTGATAAAAATCGTTTTTGCTCCCACAAAGTGGATGTTGGTGAATCAATGGTTTATATTTGGATTCCTTTGGAACACATCTGTCATTTATATAAATGTCTTTAGTAAATAAATTTGAGGAAAAAAGTATTTTTAGTATTTATCATAGTCTTCTGTGCATAGTGCCCAGATGCTCTAGTTAACCAAGAGTTACCAAGTTAACCAACAAGAATCTCAATGAATGGGGAATCTCAACACCTACAAGCCGGAAGAGTAAATATGAAATTTTTCGACAGTTTATTTAACTAGCATTTAATTTTTATTTAGAGTGTAGACTAGCACGAAAAATATATACTATAAATGGTATTCTCTATTTTAATTATTGATAACTATACGTTACACTTATGTACTAAGCCATCCATCTATTTAAAATTCCAAATCCAAACATTATATTTTATTCATTAAAAATATTTAATTTAGTGAAAACTACAATAAAACCATACAGACATGAAGAATTTGTTTGGTTAATTCAATTGCAAGAATTAGTTGATTGTGGTGGTTCCCGTGCTGACTTACACATAATGTTTACGCGTAATATATTCTAATGTCAGTTATTTACAGAGTACATTACTTCAAACCGCTTAGATCTAGGTCATTGCTTGTTTTGTTGATTCTACAGCATGTTGATACCGGTCTGTGGCCTTGCTACCTCATTAAGAAAAAATAATAAAAATCCTTCCTTGTTGCTCAGGTGTACTATAAAATTAGTCAGCTTTAAAACAAGGATTCACTCGCAAATTGTAAAAGCTGAAATTTTGTAAAAACAGAGATGGCTTAAAATTCGGGCAGTGCTTTTAATCTCGTAGCGCTTGTTTTTGTCCAAACATATATGTTGCATGCCCCCCCCCCCCTCCCCACTTAAATATTATTAAAATAAATAATTTAATATTATTAAATTAATGTATTTGTTGTTATAGCGGCAACAGAAATACAACTCGTGTGAAAATTTCAACTGTCTATCACGGTTCGTGAGATATTGCCTGGTGACAGACGGACAGTTAGACAGTAAAGCAGCGGAGTTTTAGTAATAGGGTCCCTAAAAATGCATTTTAAATATCCTTACATCAAACGGACAGAATCAGGCAGAGATCCCTGTGACTGTGAGTGGGAAAACGATGAAAGCGCTTTACTCGACTATCTGCCCCGTCCGGTTAAAGAACGCTGAAGTTTGTTCTCAATCCGTAGCAACGAAACAACGTAACACCGCAGCAATTCATACAGTTTGTACAAATCGGCTTGGAAGCGGGCCAAAAGTTGCCCCGTAATCGTAATTGCGAAACCGAATCTAACGGAATTTACATAGTGCATTAACAATAACAATACGTGCACTTGCTTATTCCATTTGCAATTCATGTTCACCGAGCACACTTCGATCCAAACGCAAGAAGCCTATCATATAGCAGACAGTTCTTTCACTCTTAAGGATCAATAAAAGCCGACAACTCGTTAATAGACGCCGCTACGTTTTAAACTCTGATTCCAGCCACAGCATAAGACGGGTCCATAAATCTAATATACGTCTCTACATATCAGAAGCTAATATAAAATACTGTTTATTAACTAATATCATAAATGTCCTATCATAAATGTCCAATCACACACACACACACACACACACACACACATGTATTTTAACTGTGGTAGGGCCACGCAACTATTTCGGCTATTGCACGAATGGGCAGATCCATCCGGATAAATACCCCACGACCTTATAGAAGATCGTTGTGAAGTGGAAGTGTGTAAACACTTCGCACTTTTTTTCTTCTTCTCTACTCTTCACACACTTCTACATTTCTTGCCACTCAAAAAATAGCTCTTAAAATACTAGTACGGATAATTCTTTCAATCACACCTGCTTTTTGGGACATTATCTTCCGGGTTCGTTAAACGCGAATGATGCAGGATGAGGAAATTCACGAAGAAACAATATTTAATATGCGGAGATTCATTTCGTCTGGTGTGTTCAGTCGATCAAATATTAAATGCAACACAAAATAACACATCGTTACTTGTAGTACTCCCTCCCACATGACAGGCCTTGTTGCAAACCTTTGGCCCAAACGGGATACAGATCCATTGCTGCACAATATTATGATTTGAAACTGTCACCTCAACTACGCAATCATAAATAATCGAAATCGAAACCTTATTAATAACTGTGGTGTGGCCACGCAACAGTCTTCGCTGTTGCACTAATGGGCAGGTCCATCCAGGTAAGTACCACGACCTCACAGAAGAGCGGTGTGAAGTGAAAGTATAATACTTTCGCGTTTCGTCTGGTGTCCGGAGTCAGGTGGCCGGAGCCCAATTTTCAAACGGTTGTCAACGTATCTGGAACCCTCAGGTGTAGCAGATGTTCATGGGCGGCGGTATTCACTTAACATCAGGTGAACCGCCAGCTCGTTTCTCCTTCACACATTCTCATATAAAAAAACTATAATTCTTTGATTATTTGAATTGGCCTAAACGAGCATTTTATAAAGCATCACGATAAGCGATATCTAAGATTCTTCCATTTCCATTGCTAATTAACAAATAATTTTGCATAGTTCAGGTTTTGCTTCGGTGGCATTGAAAGATTATAAGTGATAATAATTGTGCCGATTTAAACTTGTTTTCCTTAACGTATCACTATCGTATATATAGTGTGGTTTCATTCTCTCCAATTAATTTTTCTTTAATTCCACTTCCTTTACCATTCTTCCCTTTCTTCTCTCTTGAAAATAATAACTTGTAGTCGCGAATCAAAATTTGCCCATATCTTTTTATCGTATTGACTCAGGACCTTGATTTTTATACACCTAATAGGGACTATAGACCTCAGTATCTGGTATAATTCAACTTGGTAGGTCTACCCGTTCCTGAGAAAAGCATTTGTGACACACGGACAGAGACGGACAGCAGAGCGATCTTATAAGGGTTCCTTTTTTTACCCTTTAAGGTACGGAACTCTAATAACAAATAAGGGTGCAAGTCCATGGCAACACACAACATACAACACACGTACTTTTAGCAGGATGCTATAACTTTTTAATTAGTGTGTATCACCTTTTACTGTAGGGGTCGATACTAACTTATCATAAGGTGAAGCGTCTGCTCACTTGCCAAAATTTCATGTAAATATGATCTTAGAAAGGGTGTCACGTAGTGTTAGCATACACAAAAATTGGGTTATTAACATTTTACAACAATTTAAGTCTGTTCTGTTGTCAGTCGAGAGCAATTGATGTTTTGGAGTGATAGAGGTAACACGTTGACTTGAGTTGCTTCGACCTAGTGAGTTGAGTTATTTGTAATAGAAGTGATTATAATAATTTTTGTTTAATAGTGAATTCGGTGTGCATCCTTCTATTAGCTTTCTGTGTGTGTACAACCTCAGATAAGCCACAAGACTTAACTTAAACGAAATTGAAATTAGATGGTTCCAGTATCCTTAATTTTATCATATTGTGAAAACAGTTATTCAGACGTAGCGACGATTCGAGTCGAGAGCGATTTTAAATATGTACATCAAATTTAAATTTGACAGCATTTGGTTAGGCTGACGTAAGCTTTTCATTTTTTTTTATTATATCCAGAACAGCGAAATGTCGAACCCAATCTGACGTTAGACGGTATTTATGGAAATTCTTTATACGAAGCGTATAATGAACTACTAATAATAATACAAACTGTTTGAAATGATCCTTTTTTTTTTTAAATTTCAAAGCGATCGTTTCTTTTTTCTCTTTTCGATGAACTCAACAACGAACCACAGTTCAAAAGTTCAACATGAATTACGCACAACTATGCATCGTGTGACGTCAATTCGTCAACCAAACGCGATACAATCGAAATGTTTTAGAAATTAAGGGTGGCGTGTACAAGGAGCAAATATAATGTATCTATGTAATAATCTCGGTATAGAATATCGAATGCGAGATATGATATAACTAGCGGACCCCACAGACATTGCCCTGTACACGCTACTTAAATCCGACAACAACTTGTAAATAAAAAAGGACAAAAGAAACGAATTGTGAATCAAAACCGTTCTCGAATCGAATTGAAGACACACAAAAAATGTCATTATAATCGGTCCAGCCGTCATGAGGAGTTCAGTGACATACACGTACAGAAGAATTATATATATATAAACATAGGTGTGAATCAGTAACTGGCCCGAGGTCCGTGTTTATTTTTAACCACAGACTACCTTAATGATAGAGAGTAAATAACAGACGCGGAGACAATTTCATTCAAGGTCGACGAGCGGCGGACGAAGAAAGTGCCGTTTTGTGGATGCACTAAGTCTCCACGTTGTCAATGGCATACACAACTTGTAATTTTAAAGTAAAAAAAAACTATTCTTGTGTTTTTTACCTATGGATAAATTACTTATTGTACTTATATTCGTTGATTAAAAAACCATATAACATAAAATAAGTGTATCAATAATATTCGTAAGCATTAATTGAGTTTGATTTGCGTGAGATCACTCAATTGCTCGCTCGCCGTTACTGCTCGTTCATTACCCTGCAGTCAAGTCGGCGAATTCAATTCAATTGGGCGCCCTATATATTTGATGTTTCAGCGATCAATAGAGGTATTGAGTACGGATAGATTGAAAAGACTTGTTTCTCTACCAATATTGTTGTAAGCCCACGTAGATGTTACTTGCGTCCCTTTCACTTTTAAGACAGGAACAATATACATTAATTATCTGTACATTTTATGGATGACTTTGGTATAAGTAACGGCACGCAGCTCATTATCTGGTACCGATAAGAGAATAGTTATACACCACAACCACGACTGTCAACTGCTAACTCCAAAAACCACCTAAATGAAATAAGTAAGAACAAAGATACCGCAACGTTTTGACCTTGAATAATATCGATCAAGTCGTTTACAAGTCACACAACCACTTATACTCGTATACAGATCGCCTGAGATATCGTAGTTGCGATATTAAATTCGTAAACTCCATTTAACTTGTGCCAAAAAATCTCCGTATTCCTTTTGTGCAAAAATTACTGCTTGACATTTATGCCTAGTTTCAACTAAAGAGGCATTCACTGTCACTGTAAACAGTGAATGCCTTTACGCTTAAATTACGTGAGGTAATTATTGTAAATTCATCGACAAACGATAAATTAATGTATAAAAGTATTTCACTCGTCTTTGATAATTTAAGGGGTGTTTTTACTGTCGCATCTCCAACATTATTTAAATACGCAAAATGACTACTATAAAAACATACCTTTAGAACATAAGAGTTATAAACAAGCTTGAATTGCTGAAATATTTACTGGCTTAATGTATGACGACTTTGTACGGATTAGACTTGAGCAATAAAAAGAGCGGGAATACACTGACCCCTCGTTAGACACGGCAGATCTCGCTCGCTTGGACGATTCTCGACCAAATGATCAAACGGTTGATTTGCTATACTCTTGAACAACCAATATGATCTTTCGTTGACTAAAACTAGAATTTTCTATGTATCTCGTATTATCACCATCCATTTTCCTATTAGTCCATGTCTTTACTTTTCTATCTATAGCTCGTTTCATCATTGTTCTCCTTCTGTTTCATTTTCTCGTTTCTCACTTAGCTATTGCTTAGACCTTATGTATTGAATAATTCGTTGATTGAATTTGTTGAGCATTTTTAATCACAAGGCCCGTGTCAGTCACAGGTCTGCTGGAAGAGATTTCTCAAGGAATAAGCAGGGCCTGTGTACAAATCTTTTCATATAATTACATTTTTTTACATACGAGTACTGTGCATATAAATTATTAAATAAATAAAATCTGTATAATATTTATTAGTACCTAAGCTCTTGCCATTATGATTCGGAGTCGCCATTAATGCCCGGTTCCTATATTCAACGAACGGCCGTTAGTTACATAGCTTCGTAAATTTCATAACGACTTGTAGATAAAAGTCGTGTACGCCCGGTTCCTTTATTAACAAAACGAGGCGTTTTCCTCACGAGCCGTTGCATTACCTACGGAAAGAGAGTTACTAGCGTTCCTTTAACCTATGTAACTAACGGCCGTTCGCTGAATATAGGAACAGGGCATTAGTGACTGCCGCACGTCATCTTAGACGCGCTTCTAAAAGAACGACATTAGATGATTCCGTGACGCAGTTGCCAAGGTATTGGCTTTGGCGTCGGGGGTTGTGAGTTCGATCCCCACACGGGACAACTATTTGTGTGACCCACAGATAGTTGTTTCACATCTGGGTGTTTGTCTGCGTGTAATTTATGTTTGTAAAACCTCCTCACAACACAGGATAATGTTATCCTAAAGTAAGGGCAATGTTTTCTTAAAAAATAAAATAAATAAATAAACGACAAACAACTTCTACGATGTGCAGCACAACGGTGTTATTAATTAACTAACCGTCTCTACTAAGCCGGAGTCATTGTTCTGACTATTGGAAACTGTTTCCATTAATTACCTAGACACATTCAGACGCGGATAATGAGCTATTGGCATGACTTTAATTAAACTGACAAATGCTGAGGAACTAAAACGAAATACATTTAAATGTAACGAAACAAAGGGCGGTGATGATTCATCCTTTAAATTATTAACGCCTTTTTGAGTAATTAAAGTCAAAGTGAGTAATTAAAGTAGATTGATGCGTAAGGTGTTCGTACGATGGCAGAACCATGTTCAATCGGTTATATTCAGTAAAAGTTTTCATTTTCAGTCAAGACCCGCACATGTGTACCTCTTCCTTCATATGTATTGCATAACACCATCTCGGAATTCGTAGGACATTTGTATTGATATTAAATTATTATTCAGTCAATTTAAAATTAAATTGGATTATTTTAAATAAAACAAAATATCCTGTGAAAGTTTTTTTAGTATATTTATATTTTTTATATGTACCTCCTTGCTACTTCATTTCAAACTTGTTAATAGTTCTTTCCTTTCTACCAGCTTCAATATAATCTATTTTCTATTAAAAATGTTCGCCAAGCTAGAGTCGCGAAAATCTGTAATTATTTAAATTTTATATACAACTGTCTCGGTAAATGTTACATTATTTACACTGTATAAATCTTTTGAGCAGCTTATCTGAAACAATACTATGTCTACTCAAAAAAAAGTGATTTCGCATGAAGACGTATTCAACAAAAGTAACAGTTATTCGACCCGCGATAACCGCAAACGGAATTCCCAACGGTACCGCATTTTTTATCTTATTGACAAAGCGATAAGTTCGCTAATCGTTTAGCAATCGGCCATACCGTCTGACAAACAACTTCCTTGAACCTGAAAAATCGCCTCGAAGACTGTGGACGGTCATTCGCCGTTACACAGCGATACATTATGGTATTGCGGTCGGTGTGACGTATGATATTTAGGCTCGCGTCGATAACTGTACTGTACATAATCACAGCCAGCTAAACCGAGCAATCTTTTGTTCCGAATGGCAATAACTGTTTCTATATTGTTCAATTTCTACAGAAGTGTGGGAAATTAATTTGTACGCTTATGGTAGGCGGCGATTTTTAAACAACAATTCTGCATTGTTATAAACCTACTCTTGAACAAATATTTTAACGTCATCCGAAATTAGGAAAGAATGTATACCATTGACCGTTAATTACGTGGTTAGCAGCAAGACTAAATACAATTGCTATTGACACCGGGCTTAAAATCACGTATGTATTTAACACTCTTAACAATACTATACTATAATACATCAAGTATTTAACCATCTGAATTAACTTAACAGGGTAAACAAACACAGTTGAGAACATTTCACCGAGTTCGTAAGCGACCTAAAATTGGGCATGAACTGAACACCTGTTAGAGATCCCGAATATGTAATTTAGTCATCACTAGCTTTTCGCCCGCAGCTTCGCTCGCGTTGAAGCCCTTAAATAAATATCTTTCCACCCTTTACACCAATTAAAAATAGCCTATGTCCTTTCTCAGGCTCTAGACTATCTGTGTACCAAATTTCATTTTTTGAAGTGAAAGCGAGACAGACAGACATAGTTACTTTCGCATTTATAATATTAGTATGGATTTCAGCATGTTTGAGTCCACTGCTAAAAATATACCTCCCCATAGACTACCAAGAAGTACGATCTACGTGTCGTGCCGGCGTAAGAATAAGCCGCCCCATCTCATCCCGTGGGTGTCGTTAGAGGCGACTAAAGGATAAGCCACAAAGATCCGGTGGCCTCCGATTAGATAGATTTTTTTTTAATGTGAAAATTTGCCAAACGAGCAGACGGTTCACCTGATGGTAAGTGAATACCGCCGCCCATGGAGATCCGCTACACCCGAGGGTTACAGATGCGATGACAACCTTTTGAAAATTGGGCTCCGGCTACCTCACTCACCAGACGAAACGCGAAAGTATTTGTCATACTTCCACTTTACGCTAGTCTTCTATGAGGTCGTCGTACTTACCCGGACGGGCCTGCCCATTCATGCAACAGCCGAGGCCTCTGCATGGCCCTGCCACCGTTAAATAGATGGCGAGATAGCCATCTTAATTCTCCAGATCCAAATATCCAGGCCAATAACGAGCAGCGGCGTTAAAGGAGCGGTGTTTGAAAGTAGTGCGGTTGCCAACCCGCTAGCCAGACCCCTCATGTATGGAAGTCCAAGGTGTAACATATCCAAATTTTGTCAAATAAAAGTCAGAACCCACGGTAGCTGCTGTTATTATGTCCGAATCATCGTACAATTCATTCCAAGAATGATGCATTACCATTTCATGAAGCATGTTCATCATTCATTGAAGCATGTTCAAGGGCATATTTTAGGTCCCATCTAATAATCGGTCGAAAAGATGAAATTTTAACTCTAAAAATGTGGTACGAATTGATAATTGTCAATTAAGACGTAAATAACATTGACCAATCACCAAATCAATTGACCTATTGTGACCTATTTGTGACTAATTGAAATAATTTTAGATCCAAACACTAGGATTAATTTGAACCGCCAAAATGTTTCCAATGACCTTGGAATTTTCAACTATGTAGTGTCAAAGTATTGAACAATTGGTAAAAGTCACTATTACCATTTCCTGACCAATTCGGGCCACTTTGTTAGAGTTAAAACTTCGTCGTTTGGTAATTAGATGGTAATTTCAGTATACGAAAACTATAAAATAAGAAAACAAAACCTATAAAACTGACAAACAGAATCTCCGACCTTTAATAATTACTTGGTCTATAAAAGAATATCAATGAGGAATACGTCGAAATAATAGGGAAAACTTCCTTTACCAAATACCCCATCGTTTGCATTCATTAGAATAATTAAAAAACCTTTTAAGCGGAATTAATCGATGAAAAGAAAGGCTAAGGGTATTATTCCATCACCATTAATAAATTATGTGAAAATTTTATAAAACGTAAGAATATACAAAGCAAGATAAGACAAAACAAAGCTACAGCCAGATTGATATTTTGCTGTAGGTTTGTCTTAAAGTAATGAATCTTTTCTAACAAATTTAAACCGACCAAAAACTAATTAATTATGACTCGGAAATTGGTAAAATAATTCCGATGATATCGATCACTTATTTTTTTTTATGTGAGCAGTTGGCATACTATCTGGTGGTTCACCTGATGTTAGGTGATGACCGCTGCCCATGGACATAAGCAACACCCTTAGGGTTTTGCTTATGTCCATGGGCAATCCCTTTTTAATGACTTAAAAATGACCATGCAAAAAAAGTATTCAAAACCCTTATCGATTTCGATCCAGCTGAGGTTTGAACCTACATCTGAGACCTTTGGATCGCGTCATGCGAGAGGGGGGGGGGGGGGGGGGCTGTTAGTCAATTGTCCATCTTGTTCGTTGTTCTCCCGATTCCGTGGGTGCTCTGCCCGCGGACCTCCTCCACCTAAGCTGTCAAAGCCGCCGGGCTAACAGCAAACTGCACGTCACAAAGAACAGCGTTTCAAAACCCCAGCTTACCCCAAGAGCTGTCCGTTGTTGAGCTGCTCCGGCGACTTGGCCTGCGAGAAGGTCACCTTGTCGCTGAGCTCGCCGCGGCTCCCGCGGCCGATCAGCGGCAGGTGGATCTGGGTGCTCTTCGACTCCATCTTCAGGCCCGGCGTCATCGCGCGCTGAACATCATGCGGTAATATGCCCTGGAATGAGACACCTGTATTAAGTGGTGGCCCAGTGGTTTGTCCAACGATTTATTTTTCTATAAGAGATGGAAACGAGCACATCAACCGAGGCCCAATGATCACCACAGCCCATGGATAATTAATGGCAAACTTGTCAAGTGAGTAAGTGGTTCACCTGAAGCGATAACCACTTTCGATGAACATTTGCAACATTGCACATTGCAACTGGATCCCGGTGACCTTGACTTTGCCCAAATTGTCCATCCGTGCAACATAAAGAATACTGCGTGGCTATTACAGAGAGCTCATGGATATTGACAACATCAGAGGCGTTATTAAAGTATTTTGGATTCACGCAGGTGATATTTCTATTTACTTTTCGCAACGGGTTTAACGAAAACTTCTATCTAGTAGCTGCCGAATATTGATGGTGTTTTAAATATTACGTCGCTATCAAAACCTTCAAAACATATCTGTCAAATGTTCTTTGACTGAAAATTTACAGTATTGTGTAACTAATAATTTCTTGTATTTACGCGATTACACATTATAAATGAAACTAATTTTACGGATTTATCGCGTTTATTTTTAATTTTAGTTCCCGACGTTTCGAACCACGATTCGATAGATCGAACACAAAATCAATAATACAAAAACTGACGGTAGCCCGGGTTAACTTTGACAATCAGACGTCTAACACCTCAGTCTGTCCCGTGACCATGAACGCTGTAAAGGGTTCGAAACGTCGGGAACTAAAATTAAAAATAAACGCGATAAATCCGTAAAATTAGTTTCATTTATAGTATTGTTTAATTTATTTAAACGATCTATCACTTTACAAGAATAAATTACCAACCAATCTTGTGAAACGGTATAAACAAAACAATAACCTCTATCGAATTAATCCTTATCATACTAAATTGTTTAATTTCACGGCCATTCATATAGCCCTTCAATGGGAAATAAAATTTAATGTACGAAATATTCTATTCAAATACTCGTTGGGAAACTGCGTTAACTTGCCTGATGATTGGGTACCTAGATGGTTCCGCCGAAGTCTGCAAGAATGAATATGGACGTGTAGGTTACGAAAAAAAAGATATTAAATATTACTCATCTAAAACCTCACTAAACGAAACTAATGGAACGGATTTATTACGATTATTCTTTTCTAGGTTTAATTATGATCGGAATTTCGAACACTTTACGTTAATAGTCACGGACCAAGCTGAGGAGTTGGACGTCTGAATGTCTGAATGCCATTAACCCTGGCTAACCGCCAGTTTTTGAATAATTAATTACTTAGGCCCGTAGATTTTTTTCTTTTAACAAACACTTGGTGAATTAGCACTTAATGTTAAATTGCATTTATCTGTAAATTGGTGCTAGAACCGATATCTAAACACGGGGCTCCCCAGTAGAATCATTTTGATTACATAACGTAGAAAGGCCGAAACTTTCGTAGTAAAGGCCTAAAAATAATCCAGCCCTCCCATTTTTAAACGAAAACCTTTTGGGTTTTGTTGAAGAAGACCCACGAATGTAGACTCTTCAGTAGCAGCTCTTGCATCTATCGAGTTTATTTATGGAGTTTTAACGAGAAATAGTGTATGCCTTTCAATTCAGTTTAGCGCAAATTATAATTTTAAAGGAAGGTGATAAGTATTCGATAAAATAAGCTAGTTAATACTGCTAATAAATAAGTGGTCCTGTATTCAAAGGTTAGCGGGCTCGAAAGGTAGCAGAAACTTTAGCGGGTTCCGCCAAGTGTAACGCATTAGTGGAAAATTTTAAATTATTCAATAGACATTTAAAAATTTGTCAATAAAGTTTTGTTTATGTATATTAAGGTCAGTGCGTATTAAGGAGTATATATTAAGGTCGTATCAAGGTTTATAATGGTTATGAAATGTTACTTGAGTGAACTTAATGAAACGTTAAGAAATGAACATAATTAACATAATCGTTAAATACATTCGAAACGTTCTTATACTATGGCAAGGTTTCCTAAGAATTTAAAAATTCATAAACACTTCCGAAACTAAATAGCAACTTTTAATATTTTAAAATTTTTCTTCAGTTTTTTTACTTAAATGTAGGTAAGTTTTTATAAAGATTTATGATTAACGGTTAAATAAATAAGTTGGGTAAAAAAACTTATACACTCGTCAAAAAGTGTTATTAATGCATTCGGGTTACAAAGTAGAGCAATTTAATATTATTAAATTTAAATAAATTTAAATAATCCAAAGAAATGGGTCGCTCTTACAGATAAAATCCATGATGTGCAAACCAGCAATGTACGAAACGAAATGATTTTTCGTAGAAAATAATTTCTGTCTTTGTCCATCTATTAGACTAAGGTTGACTATTAACAGAGAAGCAAATGATAATATTTTTGATTTTATAAAAACATAATAAAATAAAAAATATTGAAAGGGGCTCCCATGCTACAAAAGCGAGGCGGTTGCTAGGCAACCTATGGTACTTACCAATTAGTTTAATAAATTATATTGTTAAATTATAATTATATCATAATTGGTACGGAAAGCTTCGTGCGCGAGGCCGATTCACGCTTGGCCTGTTTTTTTTTAAAGTCTTGTGCTTTCTGTGCGTGATATTCATGTTTTAGAAGAGCCGCGATACAGCAATCATTTCCCTGGACGGATTTTCTTTTTAGAAAACCTGGTGTAATACAAATGTACAAAGTTCTTGCTCAGTAAATGAAATGAATATTTAAAAGATCAATCGTGTTTTTATATCATCTTGTGGTCGCTTATATTCCTGTCTCTCTTAGGCACTGTATTTGTCTACTTTTAGTAGTTAGAGCTCATAAATACTACACAGTATATTTCAATTGTAAACTGTTTCTAATTTAGATTTAACGCACAGTAATATTAATGGGCTCTAACTGCTAAAATATTAGGATGGTCGGCGACCATTCCATGCATATGACCACAGAGTCAGTCACCTATTGCAACGGGGCGTGAAATGGTACACAGACTATCGCAATGCCACCGAGCTGTAGCAACAACATTCTATTCGCACGAGAAAAGGATTTCTTAATTCCAACAAACGGGACAATCAAGAGATACAAACACAGATATGGTAGTGATGCTAACGCACGGATACAAATATCAATAGACAAATTCCAAATTCAGAATAATTATCAGCGCACGTCGCCCAGTTCCGATTCGCAAACTCAGTCTCAAGTTCGACGTCACCGCCTAATAAAGCTCTTATCCACAACTCCATTAGTGTTACATCGTGGACAAGCGAAATCGATAGAAAGAAACATTCGTTCAGTGACATAACGCGGGGCTTAGGATTGAAATGTTATCATTTTTGAGCAGCTTATGGCGAAAGTCAGATATGTTCTACATATAATAGGAGCGGCTTGTTTTTTTGCCGTTTTTGTAGTTGGTACGGAAACCTTCATGCGTGAGCCGATTCGCACTTGGCTGTTTTTTTGTGAATAGTACGATAGTAGTAATCAATATAATTTAAACTATTAAGCAAAACAATTATTAAAATAAAACTTGTTAACCGACTTCAAAAAAGAAGGAGGAACAATTATTTTTATTTAGGATGACAAAAATGTTAATGAAGTCGCTTTCAGACACCCGATATAGAGCGACAGGTATATATATATATATATATATATATATATATATATATATATATATATATATATATATATTTATATTTGCACGCCTCGTTCATGGCCTTTGACTTGGTACTTGGTTGTGATGAAATAATTCTGACCTCGCTGTAGCCAGAACAGTTACATTGACTTATAAGGGTAGTGGACATCTATTTTAAACTAAGGTATCGAAACAGTTAAACCCTTAAAAGTGTATTTGTGCGATTTGGCGGACTTCATATATCTTCGAAATATTTTTTTCTGTTCTTATTTCGAAAATACGAAGAAACCGTAGCGATGATTTCATAGCCGTTAAGGCTTGTGGTTAAAGCGTTTGATCGCGATTCCTTAAGACGCGGCTTCGATTCCCGCGGCGCCGAAGAACTTTTCGTCCAATTGTTTACAAATTTTATTGTTGTCTGTTGTAGGTTCCTGCTTTATGATATTTATATCTGTTCTGCTAGATATAACCTCTACGCAAGATGGTGAGGATGATGAAACGATAGCAGCAGATAAACATTTTTGTCACAAGTTTTCGAAGTAAATTGTCCCATCAACGGAGAATGCATCATTACATCATCATCGTTCATAAGAGCTCGACGCATAATTATAAACGTCAAAGCGATTGCGTAGAGTTAAGGTTGTGGCTGTTAAACTCAGTTACGTATTCATAAAAGTATAATCAGCTTATTATAATAAGTTATAAACACATCTATGCTGTTTAGTTAATTACGAAAGCAGTCACTCAAATAGCTTGTGGAATTTTTATAAGGAATGCCGATAGACCAATCGATGTATAAGATACGTACAAAGAATTATTATTGCCTGTTGCAAAAGTAAATAGTAATTAAACAGCAGTCATAAGTAAGCGTAACTCATTACCGTGTGACGTTACAATGCCATATATTACATTGCGAAAGACTAATCACGGTTGTAATGTCAGAAATAACTTTGTGTACTTACTTCTCACTGTGGTAGATTCTACAGTTGTAAATATTTACGTAGTTAATTCCAGATTCTATTCGCGATTTCGTATTTTATGATGCAACATTGGTATTTAGTTATTATATGGAATAAAAACTGCCAGGGCTTGCTATTTCATCTAAAGCAATAACTTGTTTTATATTTAGTTTGATTCTAGTATTAACGTTTAAACTTATTTAGAAACTAACAGTGAACAATTTTGTGGAGTTATCATTTGTCTATTTAATTTTTCTGTCAATGTTTACAATCCAATTTGACCATAGATTAATCTAGCGCTTAAACTACTGAATCAATATCAAAAATTGAGTCAGTAGTTTAAGCGCGAAGTAGAATTGGTTACTCACCAGAGAAAATGAAAAAGTTCTCTCTGGTTATTTAGGTCAGTTTAAAACTTCCTCAAGTATTCTGTGAGAATGTAGCATTTTCTCCGGCATAACAAAAGCGGTATTGCTGCGTGGCCAGCCACATTATATTTCTTACTTCTTTATGTTAAAACAGTAGCTAAAACATCATGTGTTTCCAACCGTAACTCGACAGGTGATCTTGTATGGACAACTAACATACAAGGGAAATATTTATAAACACTGAATGGCACTTGGTATGCAGGAGTTGATCGTGGCGATTCGTCAGAAAGCTAATCCAGACACAATGTTCTCTTCATATATCTATAATTGCTATTTTAATTGACTGTTTATTTGATGTTGCAAGAAAAAACAAGCGACTGTTTATTGCAAGAAAAAAAAGCGCACTTGAGACCGGCTGAGAATAATTAAGTGGGTCCGAGGGTCAAGGGCAATATACTGTTGTGCTCGCTAACGGCGCTAGCTGGCGCTTCCAGTTATTTCTGTGTTGATTGTTTGAGCGTCCATTTAGCGGCGGAGTGATTTTAGCGCCAGCGTACCAGCGTGGACGGAAACGTCGCGTGGGACAAAAGATCGTGTACTAAATGCTAATGAGATTGTTGCTCGAAAACCGACTACCGTGACACTACAACGGGAATGGAAAAAACTACTGTTTTCAACAGACGTCAAAACAGGACGTGGTTCCGAATTCCACTGTAATTTTTTCATGTTTGTTACCTCATAACTTTCGAGTGGATGAAACGATTTTGATGATTCTACATTTCCTTGAAAGCTGGTGCTTCCCATGTGGTGCCGTATTAATTTCATTGGTATTGGATCTTGGGCTCCGGAGATACTCAGGGAACTACTGAAAATCAATTATGAAATGAATACAGAGCAAGATATTTGGAGTCTAATAAGGAGTAAAAATGGACTTGTTATTGTAAAAAGTAATGGGATTTAGCTCTATTATTGACACGAACTCACCTGTACCCAAGTGCCGGAGACAGAGGCGAGCATTCTTAAAATAATCGGCACGACCACTGAACATATAAGACCTTCGTCGACTGATTCCAAAAAAAAAATAATTGTCATTTGTTTCATTATCAACGCTAAAGTTCTTAACGACGTAGCAACTATTCGATTTCGTCAATCGGCTTATCGCCTAGATAAATGAAAGCAGTGATTTCGAAATACGTACTATACGTCAATATTTCCCTTCGGGTACATCCTGTTTTGGACTTAGGCGCAATATTTCTTAAATGTACTCCACCATGATTACATTAGCATGGTCAAGTACATTTTGATACTAGGAAATATTTGTTTAACCTATTTGTTAAACCCTTAAAAAAAACATGTCTTATACCATAATTAATGACTCGCAACAGAACTCGGAGACGTCACTTATCAACGCACTTCCATTAACGAGCGTTCTCTTTGAAAATGGAGTGTTAGTAACGTTTGATGAAATAATTTGAAACGAGTCAATTACCAACAACTCTATGTCCAACACCGAGGGCCTCGATCGATACCAACCTGGAATGCGTATTTGTAAGTTCTACAAATAGTTTTACATAACTAACCGGTTGTTTTGACAAATTTTGTAATATGAAAACATTATCCTATAAAAAGGATAATGTTTAAATTATGAAGAAGCAATTAGAATTTTTAATAACAAGCCGACTAAATATATATATATATATATATATATATATATATATATATATATATATATATATATATATATATATATATATATATATACATATATATATATATATATATATATATATATATACATACATATATATATATATATATATATATATATATATATCATGATTGAATACGCTACGACACTGGTGGCACTGTAGCCAACCGTTTTCAAAAAGTGGGCCCCAATTACCCCACTCACCATACGAAACGTAGAAGTATAATACTCAGTCTTATGTGGCAGGGCCACGCAACAGTCTTCACTGTCGCATGGATCACCAGGACCTTCCTGGGACGTATGTGCCGAGGAGACGGACCAACACGCGCTGGGCACTCTGCCCAGCCTGGATGGAGCAGCGCCGAGCACTATGTGATATCGTGGAGCACGACCTCTCGCTGCCAGTCGTGGTTCGCGCTATAGTTGACAGCGAGAGGGCATGGGGTGCTGTCTTCGCATATTGCGAGGACGTTATCACGGAAGGTGGCCGCGGAGAGAAAAAGAGAGGCAACTGCCACCCTGGACATCCGCCGCCGGTGACCAGGGCGCATGAGGCTGGCCTACGCGCAACCTTTACCCCTGATAGCGGCAGGCACGGGGGTCTCTGTCGCTCAATATGGGGCTCGTGAAGTTTGCATGCCAATTGCACCGGTACAGCACTATGTAGTAGAGGAGGCCTAAAAAGGCCATAGTCGCGGAAGATTGCGTCCACGTGTTCCCGTGTCCCCGGCCGATGCGACAGAGACAAGTGCAACGTGGGTTTTTTAGTGGGTACCCGTTCTTATTGGGACTCCCACATACACTTGTACGGGGAAGTGGCAGGGGAGCCGTAAAGGATTTTTCCCACGGAAAAAAAATAATATTAGAAACGGTTTCATTTAAATTGGATAACAGCAATGTAATTGTATACAATTACGAGCAAGATATGAAATTAGAAAGAAATAGAGGCACTTAAAATACGCCAATTGGTGTAATTAGATTGCGATTCTGTAAGTTGCTATCTCTTTCCCTATCCTGTTCTATATCATCTGTCAAACTCAATTATATATGTCATATAATGTAAAGCCTTTTTTTACGCCATCTTTACGCATACTTTTGCTACGCCATCTATCATCCTCCTACGGTTTCTCTGAAAATCAGGATTCAAGAACTTTACTAACTCCGTGAAATCATGGCGAGTGGAAACCTATTTGGTGGAGAATTTAAATTGTATTACTTTTATTGTAAACAATTTTCATTTATTTATATGCAAAATAAACACTTCTTTCTTTCATTCTTTCTTAAAGCGGAACAAGTTTTAAACGCCCCACAGTATGGACATGCGTCATCTCTATTTATACATCATTGGATAAACGTTTCCATAAATATAAATTAACTGTCTCTTCCTATTCGATTAAGGTTGGACTTGTATTGTATTCAATGTCATTGCCAATATTTCTACGGCTTTTTTGGCACGTAATAGACGTCAATGACGTAATCAGTCACGTGATCACGAAAGAAGAATTATGTACAATTATATATTTAAATTAAAGAATTTTTAACACCACCAGCAATTGCTTTGAGCCTAAAATTAATTTTAATGATAAAAAGGAAACAGCCTACACATATCCCACTGCTGGGCAAAAGCCTCCTATGTACGAAGGGTACTAGGGCACAGTCCACCACGCAGACTCACTGCGGATTGGCAAACTTCAGACTTCTTCGACATTTATTATTATTTTATTAATAATTACATAATTTTTAAATATTTTGAAAGCATACAGATTGCCTCACAATGTTTTCCTTCGCCGCTGAGCACATGATAATTTAAAATTAACAATTTCATTGATACCGGCACCGGGGATCGAACGCTGGTTGTCCGAATATATTAAATTAAAGGCGGACACTGAGCTATCATCGCTTTTTAGGGTTCCGTACTCAAAGGGTAAAACGGGGGTCCCGTTTATTACTAAGACTCAGATGTCTGTCTGTCTGTATGTCTGTCTATCCGTCTATCACCATGCTGTATCTCATGAACCGTGATATTTAGACAATTGAAATTTTCACAGATTATGTTATTTCTGTAGCCGCTATAACATCGATTACTTAAAATGAGAACAAAAAAATATTTAAGTAAGGCTCTCATACAACAGACATGATTCTTTTGTCTTTTTAATAGATAATGGTACGGAACCCTACATGCCAGTCCGACTCTCACTAGGCCGGTTTAATTTAATGATGTATATACACGGGACAAGTATTTGAGTGAACCACAGATAATTGTTGCGTATGTGGGTGTTTGCTCATCACGAGGGTTGACAGGCTAGCGGTCGGTCGTAAATACGTATCCAAAACCACTGACAACATGATTCATACGTTGTGCCAACCCCACGTATATGATATAAGGGTAGGAGGAAGATGATAATATTTATTGATATTCCACAATGACATAAATCATTGTATGCACGTCCAGATGAACGTTCCTTTTGCAACATAAATTACTCTTATCAAAACGAGGAAGCTTTAATAGTTTAAGCACTGAAAGTGTAACATCATTTATACAAAAAAAAACAGAAAAAAACTCATCTAATTGAAAAAAATTACAAACTACTACTATTACTAAATTATTGTAGACAATTATCATATTATTGTAGACATTGTATAATTAATTAGGCGCAGACGATCATTAAAGATCTAATTTTCATTCCAACGCAACATTGACCTTTCCATTTTTAGTCATAGAAAAAGCGGAAACTAAATAAAAATAAGTATTAACAAAGCGGTATTTAATTAACAAAGATTAATATTAAATAGAAGAGGATGATATTATAAATTATTATCCTATTTTCATTAGACAAAACTTTACGATACTTTTATCCATAACTAATTAGACAACTAGTAGGGACAAGAAAACAATATCTCAATAGTGCATCAGTCCACTGAAAAAAGAATGACAGATATCGGATAAAGCCAATAGCTTAGGTGTCGGGAGTCGTGGGTTCGATCCCCACACGGGAAAACGATTTTTGCGGTACTAGATAACTGATAAACATACCTTTCTTTTGTAAATAAATACATATTATTATTATACATACATAAACACCCAGATACTAGAAAAACACTATGTTCATCACACAATATTGTTCAAGTAGTGGGGATCGAGCCCACACCCTCTGGCGCAGGCGGCAGGTACACTACCCACTACGCCATTCGGGTCGTCAATGTGATCCTAAAGTAAGGGCAATGTTAAAAAAAAAAAAATAAACAAAATAAAATATGTGATCGTGGTTTTGAATCTCAGTGACGCGGCTTCAAGGTATCTTACACACAATGTTGACAACATAACCAGTATGTGTGTGCCAAGTATTCGGCAATGAGCTCGTCACTTATCACGCTCTTAGACCAAATAATTGCGGCAGCCCCTTCTATAAACCCCTCTGGGTGAATACGCGAAAGCTCGTAACGGTGGAAGAAGCGCTCTTGACACGGATTTCCAACCTGACACACATATCAAGACGGCTCAACTAGCTCTCGATCAATTGTGGAAGAATACGAGCACAGGTGTTTCTATAATTAGAAAGAACAGACGCTTCCGCTTTGAATTTTATTTGAACTCTACTGTTATACATGAAGCGGGCCGTGAAACACGACTCACTAACAAAAGCGAACGAACAACTTTTTTTATTATTTGAATTCACCTAAGTAAGCGACCAACTATTCAGAGAGTATCCTTATTTGAAATAACATAAATTTTTAGTCAGGTACCACAACTGTTATTGATTGAGGCGCAGACAAATCAAACGGAGAAATGCCAAGACATCGACATATCGACCGTCATATGACAAACTACTATCTACCGGTTAAAACCGGGGCGTGAGGAGAAATCGTGGTAAGCGCAATAAATAAAATTAAAATGGTGGATGGATTTAAGGAAATAAAATCAATATATACGCTATATGACTAAACGATAACACTAATTCGATCTAAAAAATAAAAATTTTATGTATTCAAAGTGTTTTCAAACACAACTGATTAGCTCCTTAACTAAAATAAATATTTTGATGAGCGATGTAGATTTTATATTTCTTAAATAATCCTAAGGCATTCAGAAAAAAAATAATTTATGAATATTAATAATAACTATCTGTTTGCCTTGTGTCTCGTAATTAGAAATAAATATAACATTATCGTTCAAAAAACGATACGATAATGCGATGTTTTTGCAGGAATACGATATCGACGAGTATCGTGTGAACAAAATGTCGTGTCTATATCGATATTGTGTGGTTTTGTGTCGATATTCCAATAAATCTCATCTTATTTGGCATTGCTTTATTAGAAGGCATGGTATCAGGATCAGGCTATTTTGAAAGACTCATTACCAGTGACACTGGAACCTGAAATCCGTGTAAAGTTGCAATACAAACCGGTTAAGTTCTTGTACTATAATAATCTTTTAAGCACAAGGTCACCGACCTGATAGACGGCTATAAAAACCGTTTGAATACGAGTATAACGTCAATCTATTATCTATTTTCTATCGTTCATTAGAAAAGACACACTTTTTAATCGACGTTTTAATATGTACTTTTATTATTCCTTATTATTTTCACTTATATATAGTAACTAGCTTATCGCCCGCGGCTTCGCTCGCGTTGAAGCCATTAAATTAGCATCTTTCTTTAAAAAATGTATACAGCGTGTCGTTACCACCGCGACAGTAAATGTACACACGTCTAACGCTACTTGCCAATAATCATAAAAAATATAAAATGTTAAAAAAATCTATAGTTAAAAAAAGATATTTTTCAAACAGACTAATTAATTAAAAAAGAAAGAAAATTTGTAACATCCTATACAACTACAACTGTCTGATTCATACATTCAGAGACTTTTTCATTCGTTGCCAAAACGTCGCATTACAAATCTCTCCTTCTAACAGAAAGATTTATCTCTTTTAAATTCATTCAACCCATTCATATCCTTTGTGACCTTTACAAACGGACTTTACATTACAGTTTTATACGTAAGGATGTTCTAAAATTCGTTGTTTTGGAAAATTTAATAACTCGGTAAATATTAATGTTTAAAGAATGTAAATACTTAAAGAATGTAAATACAATTGTAAAAAGTTATCCTCTGTATTTGTGTTTATTTATTGTCGCGGTTGTAACGAAACGCCCTATATTTTTTTAAATGTATATAAATATTTTTAAAGCAACAAAAACTCTTTGCAACACTTTTTTTTATTGGAAATCTTTTCTGCTCAATCAAAAAATCCTTTCTCAGGCTCTATACTGTCCGTGTACCAAATTTCATTTAAATCGGTTCGGTAGTTTTGGCGTGCTAGCGAGACAGACAGACAGCCCAGCCTTGTAATCCCGGGCTCTAGAATAGGACTAAGGTAGGTGGGATGTTTTTATTTAATTTCAATAGCCTCGCGAATAATCCTTAATAATCTCCCTCAATAAATCAGAAATTAAATTTTACAGTGTTAAATTCTGCACTTAAGATTGAACATTAAAATATGTAGAAAAAGTACGAAAATATTGTCGCCGCTGTGGGAACCGAACCCACGTATTCGGCATTCGCGGCCTGACGCTTTAATCACCAAGCTAAACGGCTGATTGCCACACCGACGAAAATCTTAACGTCTTTTATCTACATTGTTTTTTAGCATTTGACTCGATGCTTGGCGCATCCGTTGTTGTATCCTTTCCAGCAAACAATCAATTTCGAATATCGTTTTACAACGATGATTTTCGTGGGTTTGGTTCCCACAGCGGTGACAATCTTTTCGTACTTTTTCTACATATTTTAATGCAATAAATCAGTAAAAATAGTTTCATTTAAACTATGTAACTTTCAGGAAAAATTAACATTAAGCATTGTATCTTATATATATATATATATATGTGTGTGTGTGTGTGTAATATATATATATATAATCGGAATCTCGGAAACGGCTCCAGCGATTTTCATGAAATTAGTATGTACGTAGATTCGGGGGCGAAAAATCGATCTAGCTAGGTTTCATTTTTAGAAAATGTCCTTTTATCCCTGTTTTCAGGGAATGAAAAATATCATTCGAATATGACAATAAATTTCGCCGCAAAAAAAAATGTTATAATAGCTCGGTCGGTAATCGGGCGGCCCCAAAACAGACGGCCGCGGTTCGTATCACGATCATTTACACATTTATTTTTTTACTTTTTTTTTCCATACCAGATCATTTTCTTTATTTTTTATTTTTTTATTTCCAAATTACATGATTTACCAAAAAAAAACCGAGCAATGCTCGGTCCTCCAGGTACTTTTGTTCATTAGGAACCGTATCTATGTATAGTTTTGTATAGTTTCAAATTAATTACTTTCTACCTTTTTATTATAGTCGTAAATTGCCAAAGAAATTAAGGTATTTATAGTAATATAAAAGTACAGGGATTTCACTTTGTCACTCGCTTGAGATCTCTCTTTTGTTTAAATCATAGTGTTAAATAATTTGAATAAGTTTAAATAGTTAACATATGCAGATATATTTTTTCGTCATATTTTTCAATGAGGTAATTTCAAATAAATAACAAAGTCATTTTTAAAATATATTCTTCCTACTATGCCACTCGAGCATCGTATTGCGTAAGTTTTTTTGTTACCGTTTTGGGTTTTTGCATTTCAAATCTCTGATTTATAAAGCTTTGTTAGTTTTTATACAAAAAGTTTCGAAGGTCGTTTCAGAAATTTGGATACGAATAATTAAAGTTGTTCGAGAGTACTAGCGACATATTCTCCATATAGAGAACGGGCTCTGTAAACTAGACCGTATTTTTTTGAACCGACTGCAATAGTTACCGAACTATTGTTTTTATTTTCTATTTCCCTAACTTTTCCACTATTTTCGCTAAATTTTGAATGCGCCTTTATTGGAGAATTTTTTTTTTCATGTCTATATGCTCAGTGTCTATAGTTAACTTTAGACGAATTGTTGGCGTTTCTATTTTACGAAGCATATATTGTGCAATACTTTAAAGCTCTTATATGTGTATAAGAATAGGTATTTCTATCGTCATTTTAACAATGTTTATTGGATAGCAGTAAATTTAAAAGCGATCTCGTGGACAAGGCACTCAAGTTAATTTTTTCGGGCTTTCATTTGTTTCTAGATCAAAATCAAATCATCAAATAATTTGAAATAATTTATCTAGTTACAGTTACAACGAATAATCATCTATGAGCTCACTATCTGATCCAATGTAAGTCCATTAGCATTCAATAATGACTAAAATCACAATAAGCTTTTGCGAACTTTAAGTTCTATAGAACACCGATTCCACCCAAGGATGATTGGGGAGGCTATTGAAATCAAAAAGCATGCTAATTCCAATAGAGAAGAGGGTTGGATTCTAACCATCGGTATCGAATTAATACACAATTAGCACCTCCTGCATATATCGGACACAAAATTAATCATTTAAAAACTGACGGTAGCCCGGGTAAACTATGACATCCAAACGTCCAACGCTTCAGTCTGTCCCGTGGCCATGTACGCTTTAAAAGGTCGAAAATTAAAATTAATTGCGAGAAATTCGTTAAAATTGTTTCATTTATAATCTATATATAGGTATATATAAGAGATTTCCACCGATAATTCACTCATCACGATATATCTGGAATCATAAGGCGTAGAGACTTGAAATTTGGTAGGAATATTCCTTTCGCCGAATAGTGGTGAGCTCAGAACGGATTTTACGAAATTCCACAAAACGTTTGGCGGGGCAGCTAGTGTATAATAATCGGGTGAATCCAAAAAATTATCACTTTTGTAGTATATTGTGAAAATTCCAAAGGAATGCACGCGAACAAGTCCACACAGTGTAAAATTATGTATATAATATGTATAACACAAACGCATGAAGTTTTTGACCCTTCCGCACTTGACGTAGAAAAAGCAATAAATGGGTAAATGGAATATGTTAGCGTTTAGTAAATTAATTCATTGTTTATTTACATTGGAAAAGAAATAGGTAACACGCAACGATTTCACCGAAAACCGCCCTCGTCAACAGATTAATTGCCGTGATTGTTTTCAAAATGACTTACTGTCCTATGAAATATTGTCCCAGCTTGTTTGATATTGAAGGACGCGTCAGGAATTTTGTGTGCAATTATCGCCCCAAAATCTAGTTATAACACTGATAGGCAGTTACTCGATTTCGATAAGCCACACTACAATGTTACTATCAGAGAATTGATATTTTATCAAGTTAGTAACAAAACTTATCTACATTTACAAACAATCTGAGCATTAGTTAATGGAGGAGTTTCATCCTTTTTCTCGAGAAAATTATCGAATATTATTTAATTATCTTTTTATGTTAAACAAAATTATTGATACACTGACTAGTTTCAATACAATATAAACTTGTTAAACAAAAAAAATATTATAATTGACTCGGAAACGCACTGGGAGTAGTCATATCGGATCGCAAGTTCGATTCCGGCGCGTAAAAAGTTGATATTGAATAACGATTATTAATTTAATTGCCTTTATGATTCATAACATTATTTTCTAGAGATAAACAAAAGCAAAAAAAAATATGGTGCTAATCTCTGCACTTAAGATTAGATGGCATATAGGTAAGACCTCCAAAGCTCACTAGCTCTGTTGACAACGCCCTCATGTATGTATTCCCTTCATAGAGGAGTTCTTTGCTATTTGATAATATGTTAAACCACGCTTAGTATAATTCACATTTAGAGCAGTATCGTTTTATTAAAATTGGCCGAGTTTCAACCTAAACCGATGCTAGTCCTAGCGAAATCGATATTCTTGGCGGTGCTGTGATTCTTTTAGCAGATAACGTTCACGAGGCAATTTTAGAACAGTGGCCCGAATCGATAAAGTTTGTAGGTCGATGTTACGCGTATAATCCATAAGGACGCGAACGCCGAAGACGTGGGTTCGATCCCCACAGCGGCGACAATCTTTTCGTACTTTTTCTACAATTTTAACGTATAATCCTGTTATCGACGACGATCGTCGACGACAGCTTAAGTCTTAATGTGAGGAATGTCGCGTAATGCGGTTAAACGTATCGCTGTTCACGATCATCGGTACAGATCGATAGAATTGAAGGATATACATAAATATAATATATTACTTACTTGTAACAAATTAAATAAAATATAATAAAGAGTAAGTAATGATGAATAACGATGAATATATATATAATATCGGAAGTGAAGTTTTCGAAAGAGGACATTTCTCCTCAGAGAAAGACAGGAGTATATAGTATTCTTACCCACTAAAATCTTATGGGTGTAATCAAGGGATTTTTTATTCTAGTAACGATTTGTCATGAGGGATGTTGTAGGGATCATTGATGCCCACTCCAAGAGTTATGCAATTTTGTATGCAGTTTATATCTAAATCAGAATGTACACGTATCTTTACGCAAAGATAAGAGATATTCCGTCGAACGATAACAATATGCAAGGGTTAATGTCAAACGTAATACTCATTCACAATAATATCCGATATGGTGAATTTAATTGAAATTAACAGTAATCTTTTTTATGTCTTGCTGTAAAAATTTGCTGTATCGAAATATATTAGACTTTATAACTACAATTTGTCATTCACTTTAAGATGTCGAAAGTCATGAGCACGATCCTGTGTATAGTGGTGGAAATTAGACCATAATAATTATTGCGAATTTAAGAAAGAAAGAGATTTATTTGACATAAAACAAAGGGACGTACACAACAATCATCATAAAACAATAAAAATTAGACAAAAAAAAGCATGAACATAAAACTCCAATATGCGTATTTGCTCTTTTCATTATAGTACGTCGCGGAAGACCTTGGAATTACCTTTGAATTTAATGGCATTATATTTATATGAACAGAGACTTTTAAAATAAGACTTCTCAAGTTAGAAGTTTGGAAAAAAATAACTATTTCAAATAAATTTGATAGCACTAAAACACACTAATAGCTACGAAACAAAATGAAAAGAAACTCAGTTGACAACAGTGGAGACTTCTCCGTTTAATAATTATCTATTTATTAGAATGTAATACGTCATTCATACTACCTACTCATTTATATTCAAAAATTAACGATGTATGCAGCTCAAACTAGAATCGATAAAATCTGGGTGATCTTGAATTGCATGGTGACGTCTAAGCCTCTCATGGCTGGTCTAGGAGACTACACTACGTATATTTATGCGTCAAAGCCCGTATGGCCATCTGCATTGTACATTTCGCACCTTGCGTAGAATAACGTTCTGTGGTAACATAGAACGAATTTGATTTTATTGTCGCAAAGTCTTAATTATTGTCTACGATTTCGGACAACATTTTTTTTTTCATCTGAATTATTGATATTGAGGTTCAGAATAAGAAGTTTTCAGAATTCAGAACAACGTTCTATGTGATTTGTGCTCCGCAATACAAAGTCGTACGTTTAGACACTGTTTTTTTGTACTGACTAGACTAAGCTTACTAATGTAATAGACGAGTGTAAAATACTCTATTAGAGTCAATTGATAATTATTGCACAGTCACCCACTATTTTATGGTTTTTTCTTGAAAAAAGTGCTACATGCGTTTATGTCATACAGATTTTCTGAGTTTTTAATAGAACAACGTTATATGTGAACGTGTGACCTATTCTTTTTTAGAATGTTCCGTTGAACAACGTTATATAAACGTGTATATTTTTGCCATTTTCCGTAGGAAAACGTCATTATTACATATGAAACCTTTTATTTCCTAAATTTATGTAACTATTTCTTCTAAAACTGTAATGTTTGTTTATATACCTAATCATATTACAAACCTCAAAAACTGTAATAGCAATTGCTATGTTAAAGAAAAATATAACCAAAATAAAAAGAAATATAATTTGAATCGGCCGTCCTGAACATTTATAATTTTGCAGATGTCACGTTGTTCTTCGCAGGGTCCGATTTGTATTCTCTTCTAACCTGACCATCCTGACCCATTTCATTATTATGCAAATTATTCACCTAATAAACAAGCAATAAATTCTTATGACTACAAATATAAAACACGAAAGTACATTTAATACAATTATATCTCACTGGTGGGCAATTACTACTAAGGGATATTGGGTTTTAATTTGCCACGTACTACTAATGGATATTAGGTTTTAATTTGCCACGTGGACCTAACACTTATTGGGTTTGCGAAATTAACTATCCCCGAAATTTATTCGCCCCACCTCTTTCGAACCCTTCCACTTACGCCGTTAAGACTACACAATTTTCCAGGCTTCATCTAAAATTATACGCACACTACTTAGTTATGTGTGAGATGGTCTGCTCTCTATAAGGAGATTTTTTTACACTATCCACGCGGTTAACCGGAACCGAAACACTTTCTCCCGCTCGGTCGATAACTGACGTAAGATATAAGTACGTCTGTACTGATGCGTCGGCAAATGAAGCCATTGATCTATAGGAACACGTAATCTTTACTTTCTTTTAACAAAAAAGGTAACAATCATATGTTACTTTCCATTTCTTAACGTTTTTATCGAAAAAGATTGTAAAGCAGTAGATGAGTCACACACATGATATTAAATTATTACCGTAACCCATCGTCGAGAGTATAAAACACTTCCAGTTTACGCTGGTCTTCTGTGCTGTAAAGTCTATCAAGGAATATTGGTTAAACGCTAAATTGTTCTTGCACGAAAATAAAACAACAATTACTGATATATTTAT
This sequence comes from Iphiclides podalirius, assembly GCA_933534255.1. Classification (NCBI taxonomy): domain Eukaryota; kingdom Metazoa; phylum Arthropoda; class Insecta; order Lepidoptera; family Papilionidae; genus Iphiclides; species Iphiclides podalirius. The sequence goes on along the minus strand of OW152821.1, from coordinate 94,139 downwards.
ATACGTTCAATAAACATGAAAAGGCGTCTTTTATATTCAATATTATTTTTAAATTTATGTACATTAACTAATGTTCATTAACTGACTCAATGGAAAAGAGGTATGACTATGTTAATAACCAGAAAACTACAATTTATTAATGCAAAATTAAATATTTTATTAATTTTGTACGAAAAGTTGTCACGAGCAGACGGTTCACCTGATGTTAAGTGAATACCGCCACCCGTGGACATCTGCCACACCCGAGGGTTACAGATGCGTTGACAACCTTTTGAAAATTGGGCTCCGGCTACCTCACACACCAGACGAAACGCGAAAGTATTTGTCATACTTCCACTTTACGCTGGTATTTTGTGAGGTCGTGGTACTTACCCGGACGGGCCTGCCCATTCGTGCAACAGCCGAGGCTGCTGCGTGGCCCTACCACCGTTAGATAAGTTAAATTTGTTACCATATAGAATGTTTATATATAAGTAATAATTATTTTACATCATATTATACGTTCAATTGAGCGAACTGATAAAGTAAGGGACGTATTTTATTGCAGATTCTCTTTTTTGTTTAAAAAGAGTATCTTTTAAAAAAAAAAAGAGAACCCTTTTTAAAAAAAAGTAACAGCCCACCTTTTTCCCTAGGTTTGTAATTCGTCACAATCATGTTTTAATAAAACCAGCGAAATAAGTTTACCTCATCTGTTTAGTTTGTCATGGATAAAAATCCATAAGAAATTGTATACCAAACAATATAAATATATAACAAAATATAAACATATTAATTATTGTTGACTTATTTTTCACTTCTATCGGCAGCCCCCAAAGACTGCCTCGCATGTTCTTTTCCGACATAAGATATCGGCCAGTTAGCCTAGGCAATAAATATACCTTACAAATACTCGTAACTGAATTATTGCTTAAATATTTTTTTAGTTAATTATTTATTTAATTATTTAATTAATTATTTGCTCAGATAACTAACTCAGAGGTTTATTAAATACCTTGACGATTGCCATTGCGCGCTGTGTCCTGGATCCCCCACTTGCTGAGACAAAAAATTGTGACGTCATTACAAGATAAAATACATCGATACTCGTATTTTATTTTACGTTGTGACGTCATTAAAAAGCAAAATAATAATTATAGTCGTATTTCATTCAACCGTTTCGCTGACCAGCGCAACGTGTTATATCAAAATGTTTCTATGTTATAAAACATAATTATATTATGGTTACAGCATCGCGAAACAGAAGAATACTGTTTAGACTGCCGCGAACGGGAAACGTCTGGATTTTAACAAAGAGCTTGTTTGTTCAAGCGTCGCTCGCGACGAACACCAGTTTTGTTATTGATTGTGGCTTGCGCTCGTTTCAGTCCAGCGACGATTACATTTCTTTCGCTTAGCTGGGTTATTTAGTTTTTAATTTAAAATAAAAATCGTTCAAGTGCGAGTCGGACTCGCGCACGAAGCACGTACCCTTATCTATAAAATCGGCAAAACAATGTCTGTTGTATGGGAGCCCCACTTAAATATGTTTTTGTTCTGTTTTTGTTATTATAAGTACTTATTACTATTTGATCTAAAAATTTCAGCTGTCTGACTATCACGACACAACCTGGTGACAGACGGACAGAGAGATAGACAGTGGAGTCTTAGTTATAGGGTTCCGTTTTACCCTTTGGGTACGGAACCCTAAAAAATGACTATTATATTATTCCAAAAATATGCAGGTATTCCTTCACCGCCGAGTACGTGATAAGTCAAATTAACAATTTCATTTGATACATAGATAGATTTGAACTCAGGTTGCTCTATCGCCGTTTAGCTCAGTGGCTAGAGCGTCAGGCCGCGAATGCCGAAGACGTGGTTTCGATTCCCACAGCGGCGACAATCTTTTCGCACTTTTTCTACATATTTTAATGTTCAATCTTAAGTGCAAAGATTAGCACTATAAACAATTTAAATTTCTTGAATTTATTTTATCGAATTTCTCCCATCAATATATTGTTATAAAATTAATTATAATAAAATGGTAGTATATACTGAACCGAAATATTTTTGTTCGTTTTTCTGTTCTTTTCTTGTTTGTTTTTACCGTGCATTAAAATTTGTAAATGATGAAATCTTAACTTTTTTTAATTTTATATTTTTTATTCTAATATTTATTATAAATTAAGTTTCGTAAATTATTATGTGCGGCCCGCCAAAAAGAATTGAAATTTAAATTGGCCCATTGATTAAAAAAGTTGCTCACCCCTGATCTAAAGCATACCTAGAGTCCAAAATAAAATTAGTTTTAAATCATATACCTACCATAATCTTCATAGATATAAAATTAATATCAAAGAAAAGAATTGAAACAGTGATGAATCTCTGCGATGGTCCATCATCCACATTTATTATCTCATCATCATCATCCTCCTGCCCTTCTCCCATCCAGTTAGAGTCTTCGCAGCATGTGAATCATGCTGTAAGCGGTTTTGGCTATTTTGTTTTCGATTGGACGTCCTGACGTCAGATCCTGATGACGTCAGATTGGCCGCCTAGATCCGGAACAATTATCTGTGGGCACACAAATAGTTCTTCCGTGTTCGAATCGAACCGACGACCCCTTACGCCGAAGCCAATAACTTACCACTGCACCACTGAGTCATTCACATGTATTATCTACCAGCTGCTGCTCACGACTACGTCGGTGTATAATAGGCTGAAGGCGAAACATTAAGACAGAAAGACATATATACTTAAAAATATGTTTATAAATTATAGTCTGTTTTATTCAGATTTATAAGCTTTATTATTGTAAAGTTTCATTAAAATCCGAATTAGCGAAATTGGTCCAGCCGTTCACGCGTGACGGCGTGACCAAGAGAAATAGGGATTCATTTTTATATATATAGATTAGACAAGAAAAACACCTGTTCTAACAGTTGTAGGCTGGCTTTTATGATTCAAAGAAATATATGACCTTTTGCTTGAATAAACGCCTGGAAAGTTGTTTAAAAGGAATTTCATAATTTCCTGGTATCTCCTTCCATTTAAATACGAAAGCAACATGTATAGGAAAACCTTCAACTCCCTTGGTATTTTAGTACTTATTAAAAGGCGCGCCTTAAAACAACAATCCATTCTACAAGTTTTGTGTAGAAATTCAATAATGTGATGCAGTACTTTCGTATGCGTCAGTGCTTAATCAGACCTTGGAAATGAACACATTTTTCAGACAATTCGAATTGTATATTAAAATCTTACATAAATAAGTTGTGCTTACAAGATTCCAATTATACATATAAATAAAAGGTAATGAACAGGTTAAATCAACAAATATCTAATATATAAAATTCTCGTGTCACGGTGTTTGTAATTAAACTCCTCCGAAATGGCTAGATCGATTTTCGTGAATCAGACAAAATCTATTTTTTATCCCCTTAAATGTTTTTTTACTCTTTATTTTTTTATTTATTTAAAGGAGGGTTTAATCAGACATGATTATGCCACCCTCATAGACATTCAGAAAATTTGTAAACAAATAATTTACGATCTACGCTTAATAACTAATTTCACTAACTTATACAGTCTTTCCCACATCTGATAATGCTGAATCCGGTCATATGTTTGTATTTTGTAAGTTGTTACTGTACTTTTTTATCTGAATAACATAAATTATCTGGAATAACGTAAACATTAATTGAGGTATATTTTTCCAATACGCAAAGTGGCTCCGGAGATTACACTCTACACACACACAAACTCATATAGTTAAAGCATATTAAGCACTAATCCGCCAAATGATCCCCGTGCGGACTGCCATAGTTCTTATATCTATTCTTACATTTACTTTTACGAAAATACTCAAGCAGTAAAACAGTAACATATAAAGTGAAAAACTAAACTAAATATGAACAATTGCAATTTTATGAATGAAAAACCGACTTCAAATATTTCGCTTTGCATTAATTTAATAATCGATTTTCAGGAGTTCCCTAAGCATCTCCGGAGCTCAAGATCCAATACCAATATTTACACGGGACCACGTGGGAAGCACCGGCTTTCAAATAAAAAAAAGTATCAACAAAATCGATTGACTCAGTCAAAAGTTCCGAGGTAACAAACAAAAAAAGTTACAGTCGAATTGAGAACCACCTCCTTTTTTGAAGTCGGTTAGAAACGTACGATAACATTGTAATGTAACCTAGAAGTAATAAAACTAATAACTAACGTCTTAATATGACCGTTATTTATTGTAATTGGTTTAAATGTTACGATTAAATATTTTTACGATTCGCACGGTTCGATTCCCACACGGGACAGGTTTGTGTGACAGGCAACTGTTTCGATCTGGGTGTTAGCCCACGTGAAAGAACATCACCGCGTTTTCATTTTTGGTGTCCAGAAATAAATCGTAGCGTGATTTCAATGTTTTCAACAGACTAACAAAAAGAGGAGGCTCTCACCTCTACTGTATTTTTTTATGTTTGTTACCTCAGAACTTGCGACAGAGAGAACAGATTTTGATGATTCTTTTTTTATTAGAAAGTTGGTACTCCCCATGTGTGTCCCATGTTAATTTTATTCGATCTTGGGCTCGCAGATACTTAAGAGAGTCCTGTAAATCAATTATAAAATGAATACAGAGCGAGATATTTGTAGGAAGTTTAATACTTTCGCGTTTCGTCTGGTGAGTGAGGTGGCCGGAGCCCAATTTTCAAAAGGGTGTCAGCGCATCTGCAACCCTCGGGTGTAGCAGATGTCCATGGGCGGCGGTATTCACTTAACATCAGGTGAACCGTCTGCTCGCTTGGCGACTTTTCGCATAAAAAAAGTCGGTTTTGTTTTTCGTTAATAAAAAAATGGAGTTGTTACGTAGAAAACACCATCCCGTACGAAGAAGATTCCCATGCATTCGCTCCACTCAATGTAAATATTGAGAAAAAATTTCAACCACTACACAAACTTTCTATTAAAACGTTAAAGTTTCCGACGTCCATAAATAAAATATTGATCGTCAAACACGCCTTCGCCTGAAGTCGTTAAGGCGTCCGTGACGAAACATCCGTGAAAGTATTTATCGGGTCTTAAAAGAGCAACGAATAAAAAATTAAAGGAAGAAAAAAAACAAATAGCTACGGTGAAAACAACCCTACCTCACGCTTAATAGTGATAAAGTTAACTATGGTAGGGCCACGAAACAGGCAGGACAAATAGGCAGGACCGCCCGGGTAAGTACCACTACCTCGCAGAAGACCTGCGTGAATTTGAAGTATTATACTTCTGCGTTTCGTCTGGTGAGTGAGGTAGCCGGGGCCCACTTTATCAAAAGGTGGCAACGCATCTGCAACCCTACGGGTGTTGCAAATGTCCGTGCGCGGCGTTTATCACTTAACATCAGGTGAAACGCCAGCTCGTTTGCCACTATCTCACATAAAAAAAATAAGTCGGATGTAGTAAACGCACTTGATTAATTAAGTCTTTCTTCGATTCTTTACGATGTTCGTATGTAGATTTAATTACGTCATGAGTGATATGTTCGGCTTATCAAGGTTAAGCAAATTTACTAATTGCGAATTATCCATGCGTTTCGAATAAAAACCACCATACATACAGACGTTAGAGATAACAGGTTTTATAAGCATTTATATATAGGGTCTTGCAAATTCTTCGGGTTATATTTGGGCTGTTCAAATATCATTGAAGTACTTTTCCTCATAGTAGTGTATCATTTGAGTTATTTTTTTTTCGGCAGAAACGTGGATATTTATTTTTATTATATAATTTGTTACAGCTTTTGTGAAATATCTTTATTGTCTTAGGATTGTTATCCCTTATTACTTAAAAGCTTCTACTATATTCTATTCTTTTAAAGACTGTTTGTTTTAATTTTTAACCGATTTTTTTCAAAAAAGGAGGAGGTTGCTCAATTCGACCGTATATATATATATTTTTTTATGTGTGTTCGTGGGTAACTTCGTCGTATATGAACTGATTTGCATGATTCTTCTTTTGTCGGCAAGGATATATCCCAAGGGTGGTAGCATGATAAGGAAACCCGGATCTGATGATGGCATCCCAGAGAAAAGGGCCATCATTGAATGATACAGGTATTAACAATGTTTTTACTTTTCTGATTGAAGTCGGTTTTTTTTTTGTTAAAAATTATACTTGTTGATATTGAGAAATAACAACAGTATTACATTCATGACAACTTGTTGTACATATATTCGTGAAATTACAGATTGAATCCTATAAAAGGTTATTGCTTAAGCCAAGCGAGTAACAGATGAATTATTTCCCGGTAATATGTAAGGTTTAATTAGAAATATCATCAAAATTTGAAGAAAAAGAAAGTGATTTTTACTCTGCAGACGGACACGTATGAAAAAATGTTCCATTTAGGAACTGTTCCTTTTTTAAAAACACCATATTCCAATTCTGTTCTGGATTTATCGACCAGAAAGAAGCCAGAACCTCATATCAATCTATTAAACTACTATTCTTATATCCTAAAATAGCGAACGAACCTAAAAACCGTTTTGTAAATCAAAAAAATCAACAGTCTCTGATGACCTTTGAAGCAGGTACAAAGTCGTTTTGTTTTTGCATCCGACGCTGGCTATTTGAACAGCTTCTTTGTCGTAAATTTACTGGGAGTTATTTCAAAGTATCTATATATGTTTTTATATTTTAGGACACATTTTTACACAACGTTATCTAGTCCCAAAATAAGTAACGCTTGTAGTATGGGTAGTAGATAACTGATAAACATACGTAAACATACTTTTCTTTTGTAAATAAATACATTTTATTCATTTCTAAACACCCAGACACTAGAAAAACACTATGTTCATTACACACTATTTTTCCAATAATGGAGACGAACCCACTCTCTGGCGCAGGAGGCAGGTACACTAACCACAACACCATTCGGGCCGATAGTACATATTATAACGTCGATCAAAATTCTCTTAGTACGCCTATAATGGACGTGATTGTAAAAATGTGTCAGGATATGTAATTTACTACCAGTCTTATGCGACACTTCCGCACACTAGCGCGACCAGTCACCGAATGGTAACATACTAGTGTGTAAATAAAAACATGTTTTTAATTATACGAATAGGTATCTTAATTTAAAAAGTAACGTCGAATGTAAATCGCTATGTTAGATTTAAGCAAATCGTCAGTGTTCAGAATTACGGAGAATACGATTTTTTTTACTTTTTTTATAATACAACATTCTACTTTGAATAATTTAAATTGGATTGCGGAAATGAGTCGTTCTTAAGTTCGGTTTTATCTCGCAAACACACATCGTTGGTGATTTTTTTTTATGCGAAAAGTTGCCAAACGAGCAGACGGGTCACCTGATGTTAAGTGAATACCGCCGCCCATGGACATCTGCCACACCCGAGGGTTACAGATGCGTTGACAACCTTTTGAAAATTGGGCTCCGGCTACCTCACTCACCAGACGAAACGCGAAAGTAATTGTCATACTTCAACTTTACGCGGGTCTTCTGTGAGGTCGTGGTACTTACCCGGACGGGCCTGCCCGTGCGTGCAACAGCCAAGGCTGCTGCGTGGCCCTACCACCGGAAAGTTGTACGAATTTAAACGCACTATCATTTACAAGGTACATTATTTTATCACACATAATTATGAGTACACACTTCATTTCAGTACCTTATATGAGTAACAATATTTGACCAAAATGGGGGAAATAGAACCGAGTCTCGTAAACACAGGTCATGAAATGACCTACTTAGGAGGTCAGAACTGTTTAGTTCGTAGATTATTTAATATTAGGTATATAATTTACCACAAATGCGCTTTTAATTTTTGTAAAAAAAAACTTTGTAATTTGTAATAAAAGATAATTCTTACATATAAGTACCGCTAATGCCAAAATAATAATCGAATATAACAAAAAAACTCAAGGCTGAACGTCGGTTGTCAGTTAGAGTGGCAGTTTTGGTTGGGCATCCGGTTTTAGAAGCGGCGTGATGCCTCTTGCATGATAACCGATTCCTTATAGACGACTCTACATTATTAGAAGAAGTCATAAATATGATATCTGTTGTAAATCAAGATTCGTGGTAGATCAGTGTCCCGGCGCTCTCCTTGAAATTAATTGTTCTTAAGGAACCCAAGTTGAATCCTCTAGCACCAATGAAATTTATAATTGTACATGACTGATTAACATGATGACGTATGTAAAAATATAACAATAAAATGGAGTTTTATTCATGCTTTACAATGTAGATTTAAAAAGGGTCTTTGTTCTAATTACTAAATTCTATAAAGTTACTAGCAGTCCCGGCAAACGTTGTTTTGCCCTATAAATTATTTGTAGGGTAGAAAAAAATGTTTTGGGTGGACCACCCTTAACATTTAGAGGAATGAAAAATAGATGTTGTCCGATTCTCGATCCTGGCCGATATGCACACAAAATTTCACGAAAATCAGTTGAGCCGTTTCGGAGGAGTTCAATTACAAACACCGTGACACAAGAATTTTATATATTAGATTCTTTTGTCTTTGCAAATGCTGTTATTTCGTCTTTGTCTGTGTTGGAACTAATTCGAAAACTTTATTATATTATTTTTACGTAGCTTTTCCACGCTACACTCCCCGGAAGTAATCTAAGAATCAATGGATATAACGCCACTTATACTTTATTTCCTAAAGTTCCTCTGAAAGCATACTTTATAAAACTACTTTCAAACTCCTGACGTTTCAAATGCTCTGCAACATTCACGCTTGCGAGGAGTACGCGAGAAAAGTTTATAAACAAATTTTTGACACGATCCGGAAAGTGATTTTATAAAAAACGTACCTATTTCAGATATTTATGGGTTAGTAAACCCTCGTGAACCAGTTTCGCGTCTATTTCTGAACGCGGCTGAACATCGCCAATCTGGAATAGATTAATTTCCGCTCGCACAATGAAAAACACAAATTTTTCCGATTAAGGTTTAACATTGATGTACCAAAAGAGCTTCGGTCCCTTTTATTTTCAGTAAACTGACCCAATTTCAAGTCACTCTATTTAAAATATAAAAAAGCTATTATATAAATATTTGCTTAATTCGTTAAGAAGCGAAGAAAAAAATTATTTATTTCCACAGAAAAAGATTAACCTTGCACATATACTATAGCTAGAATAAATATACAACCATCGTTGGACGTATGTATGGACATTTGTCTATTTCCTTGGCATGGTTCGCTATCGAAACGTCATGATTGATTTTCACATATGAGGTGTCATATAATCACTCTAGTTGCGTCAGTGAGTATCAAATATTTGAAATATTTAACGTTGTCTGATGTTATGTTTCTTGTTCTTATGTTCTTCATGGGATTTTCTTCCTTTGTATGAATACATGGTTTACACAATACAAAATACATGGTTTAAAATAAATATCTATCCTCTCTAGGCTGTTACTTGTTCGAAGTGTTAAGAATTTTCTAACGACGGAATCCGAAAAATTGTTCGATGTGAATTAAATAATAACATGGAAATAAGAATGCGTATCTTACATATTAAATTTATATTACATTATAATAAATAAATGACGAGTGATTGAAGTCCGTATTTTACTTTAACTAAAGCTTTATTTCAATTGGAAAAGGATTAGTTAAGGCATTAAAAAAGGCTCATCTCATGGGCCATTTATGTTATGTTTATGTTATGTTTATGTTATCATATCGTTAATGCGCACTGAGTTATATAAAATAATATAATAAGTAACGAATTCATACAAATCTGATGCTGGATAAAAAATCTGCAAGGGGGTACGATTGGCCTAAATTTTGACCCAGGTCACTGGGTGATCTGGTTATGCCCCGAGACACTGAACTCTGCAAAGCTCTACATTGAAAGCTTTTGTTTTCTTTGTAAGTATGAAGGTGGCAAACGGGTTTACCTGAAGTTAAGAGATTGACGACACCCTTGGACAATCAAAGTCTACCTTTCTACAAAATCTGGACCCGGCTATCTCACTTACAAGACGAATTAGTGTAATTTAATTAATGCCAGTCCGCAACGAACCTATCCATTCGCACAGCAGCAAGTAGCGTGTCCCTACCAGAGTAAAGCAATTATATTCAATTCACAGCAATTATATTCATACAATAGGAACCTTATTACGACACGGTGGTAGATTTATAAAAATAAATTTACGTTATAAGCGTTTCTCATGTCGATGAATGATTTTGATTGAATGAATGAAATTATTTTGATTTTTTTATTTTAATTCATAGATAAGAAGACATTCCTCCATTTTTATAAAGATATATTGAATTGAACTTTATCGGATATCTCATGAAACTTAAAGCGCGCTTCCGAGATAGAGCCCAAGAGTTTAAACTTAACCTTAATGAAATACGTATCCAGTGCCAAGCTCGGAGAAAGTTAAATTATAATAAGGGTCTTTGTTAAACATACAAACATTTCATAACTGAAAAACTGCTTGAAAATTGAACCATAGATTTTATAGAGTTTAACTTTTATTATAATTCCTAACATTACCAGCGTTCATGGTCGCGGGAGTCTACACAAATGTAACACATTTATATAAAATACTTCAATTTATGAATAGGTGTAATATTTTATAATAATAATGTAATGTTAACATATAAAATAACTAAACCTTTCTAGAATCGTTCATAAACAAATTCAATCTGTATGAACTTTTTATAGGAGGCAATTTGGTTATTTTTCAAACATCTATCCATTGTTAATTATACATAAAATTTATATTTACAATTCAAACGCTGAAGTCTAAAATGATATATGATGTAATAATACTTCAAAACACAGTAAGTGTATGTGTTTTTAGGTAGGTTACATTATTTTTTTATGAAGAAGGCCATTGTTTTTGCTTTGTGATTTTTGCTCCATCTAATTGTTAGCGAGGTGTTTAGATGCTTATTTTGAAATTTTATGATGTTTTAACTACATTTTTAATCCTCCACATGCGTCACGGTCCATAACAGAGTAAACGTGCGAAATTGATTCGACTTACGACGACTTTTTTCCCTCTGAATAAAAAAGAAATTTTTAGGGTTCCGTACCCAAAGGGTAAAACGGGATGCTATTACTATGACTCCGCTGTCTGTCTCTATCTCGTGAAACGTGATAGTTAGTTGAAATTTTCACTGATGATGCATTTCTATTGCTGCTATAGGAAATCTAAAAACGGAAAAATCATGTCAAAATCAAATCATTTTTTCCGTTTTTATCGATAATTGTACGAAATCCTTCGTGTATGAGTCCAACTTGCACTGACACGATTGACGTTTCCCTCCCACTTAAAAATCAAATCATTTAAATTAAAGCAATTTAATAAATAAGTTTTTTCTTGATCCCGGATAATATTATTTGACCACAATTAATCGAAGAGAGCGCACTGTTCCAATACAACAGACGCTTATTGAATGTGAACTCTATGGAAGGAGTATTTAATGGTTTCTTGTATTCAAAATAATGTTTTACTGTGGTAGAGTCACGAAGTTCTGCTACTCTACGGTAGGCACGTCCGTAGAAGTAACACGATCGCAGAGAAGAATGGCGTGAGGATTATAAACTCGTTTCGTCTGGTGAGTGAGGTAGCCGGGGCCCAAATTTTTTAGGGTTGTTAACGTATCAACATCAAGCAAGCCATCGGGAGTTGTAGATGTCCTTGGGCGGCGGTCATTTAACATCAGGTGAACCGCCTGCTCGCTTGACAACTTTTGACATAAATATTTTTACGTATACAAAACATTGTTGAATAAAAGTACCTGTATAAGATGTCTATGACAATTTTTATATCAAACTTCAGACGAACGCGTCGCAGCGTCAACGGACAACACAATTCTGCGACTATGGACCCCCATTTGTTTCGTAAAATAAGGATTCGTTAATTTGCGTATAAGATTAAATACTGCAAATTCAATACTCCTATAATACAGAGAAGCAATATTTGATTGAATTTTTGGATTACAATATTTTTTTAATATCCCGAGGCGACTATATCTCTCTCCAACTGAAATTTAACTTTGCCTTATATAGCCCGAAAATTGTTTCGGTAAATCGCCACTCAATTACTTTACTACAGTTTGCTTGAAAGTAAAATAAAAAAATATTACGTGAACAGTTCATGGGATGTATTCTTATTAGATTTTGACCATCTTGTAGGAATTCATTCATATAACGTACGCTATAATGACTCTGTACAATTCGTGTACGAAAAATACCGATAAAATGTATATTTCAGATACATTCGTCAATTACTTCTCTAAGTAAATTATTTAAATAAAACACTAGTAAGTACGTACCGAGTATTAAATGCGGACGCATGTAAACAGCGTACCCAAATTCGCTGGTACGAACGAGATTCAAATAAATAAAACTCGAGGCGCTCTCGGCATACCATTACCTGATGCCGTCCCGAAAATCCGCTGGCGAGGCAACAACAAAAACACACTGGGCACTATAAAGAACTGTGCGTATAGTTCGTACAAAAATTGTTACACTAAAGCCCTACGGTACGAGACGGCGCGGACACGTCCTCCCCACGCCGATGCCAATGTGCCACTGAATCAGAGACAACGAACTCCGCGCTGAGCGGGCGTTGGGGATGCGGAAAAATATCGATATGTCGATATTTTATATTAAATATATCGGCAATTTTAGCCGGTATATTTTGATCTGATATATCGATATAAAATATTCAACGGCGTAATCGTATCAAAAACGATTTCAAATTTGAATCTGGATTTAAATTCGTTATTATTTTTTGGACAACAGGGCCTAAAAAGCAATATCGATATATCGACATTTTCTCTTCGATGTATTGACTCTGATATTGTAATTTCTATAAATATCAATATATCGATATATTCACTTTCGGCATCCCTAGCGGGCGTAAATGTATACACGATATTGCGCCCGAACAAAGGCGGCACGGCCCGAAGCCGCACAGCTGTTTTAATGTTTGCGGAGCCGAGACGTCGCGAATCGATTGGGCCCGTGGCTCCATCTATCGACGCCCGTGTCCCTTTCCTCTTCGACGATAAAGAAGATGATTTCTCTCCGTATTCTATATGTGTCTATCCCACGAAAACCGCGCAGAAAACTGTACTCCTCGGCGCGTTATCACCGAAACAAATTGACTCACGCTTATAAAATTACGATTATATTTGTGTTTCATCAGCTGCTTGTTTCGTTAGGAGCTCCTTTGTTAAACATACGGTCTATTTTATTTAGGTTATATTTATTTACAACATTTATTGATAACAGAGAATCATGTCACACATTTGTTAAAACCGTCTAGGTAGAGTCGATAGCGTCTTTACAAACTTGACATACTTGTTTAATGTTTTTCCTTACTCATATTAATAATAATTATATTGTAACTTGTTCTATTTCAGGTTTTTATTTAATTATTTAAATCAATTAAACGTTATTTGTATATATTAAACAAGGCAAATTATAGACGTACCTATGACATTTCTTTTGAAACTTTTGAGTTGAACCACAATAATAGTCGTTACTATTGTAGTATCATTTTTATACCCAAAAAATTATGAGACATTCAAACAAGTCTATATTTAGTATAGAGGAAGTAGAGTCAGCTTACGTTATTTACTGGCTAGTAAGGTATAATGATAATTTTCTTTGTTACTGTCATTTGACACGTCAAAGACATAGTCATACGTTGGATATTTGCATAAAATCGAAACCGTTTTTCCATTTTCATCACAAACATTACGTAGTACCAACTGGCTACGCGAAGCAATTGATAAAGTGCGTCAGTGCATTCTGAGTGCGAGTGTACCGGCGCTGAGGGGGATGGCACTATACGTGCTTCCTTGTCTTACATCGATTCTTTCACCCGTTTCGTCTCACTCTGTCTCAATGTGCTCTCTTTCTACGTGTCGCGCACTGCGGTATGGCTTGTTCAGCTTGGGGCTCAATGTCCCATTTTTAAAGCAAGTCCTCGAGTGCGTACGCCATTGTTTTATATAAGGTAGAATGTTTAAACACCACCTATTAAATTCAAGTCATAATTAACTCATCAGACGTGAAATTAAAATAACAAGTCAAAAACGAGAAATGCAGTAGACAATCCATTTTTACAAAATATTATTTCATTAATGTACTCTTTCTCTCTCTCTCTCTCAATATAATATAAAAAAACATCATATCCCAATCAACAACTCATACACATTGTCTACAATAAAACAGCGGAAAATTTTAAATTCAATTTTTTAATCGTATCAAAGAAATACTTACTCCATTTGATTGTGAGAATTTTTTTTTCATTACAAAAGTTGTTATCGTTTTTACAGCTTCCGTCGTAACTTTGTTTAGAAAGAAGCCTTTGCAAGTCGATTTCAGCTTTCTTCAACAGTTGATTCTTATTTATGTATACTCAATGAAATTACAATGAAACCTTACAATTAAACTGATTGATTAAATTTTGCTCTGGAGTTATTAATGGTTCAGTGTAATCTAAACGAAAACTCAAAAGAAGTAAAGAACATATATTACTAGTAATTGTTTTATGAATTACTTTTATTATTTATCATTCAGTATTGCCTAAACTGAATGATAAATAATAATCCTCTAGTTAAAAATGATGAATCTTTATGCAAACTAAACGTATCATAAGTATCATTTATGCGACAAGCTTTGATTATGAGATTTTTCCTACAATCGGGTGGAAGAGTGCATCAAGTGCTACAATTTTTGGGGACATTCAAGTGTTTAACCTTAAGCAAAGTTTACTTAATGACTCCGTGGCGCAGTCGCCAAGGTATCGGCTTCCGTGTCGGGAGTTGTAGGTTCGATTCCCACACGGGACAACTATTTGTGTGTCCCACAGACAGCTGTTTCGCATCTGGATGCTCGTCCACGTGAAATTTATCTATATAAATTATTTATTAATTTATTATCCTAAAGTAAGAGCAATGTTACTCCCACTCCTGCTGAGGGGCCCATCGTGGCTGCACGACGTGCAAAACGCTTCAGATAGACAACTATACATCAATCTTCTGTACCTCACCGCCATTTAAGATACATATCTCAAACTCGTTTCATAGCTACGTCACAACGGTTTTGCTATGTGAGACTGAGTGGCCTTGAAATCGAATGCCAAAAGAAGTTTCATTCGAAAATATATTTGGCTCAAACACAAGAGAGAGCGGGATTTAAAGCAATGCGAACTATTAATTCCCTCTACATCTTCCGTAGTATATTTCTCTTGTTATTTAATATAATATGTCGTGCATTAATGATACGTATTTTTTTATGTCCATTACAAATTTTACTTTTCTCTTTTTATTAAACATAATATGTCATTAATGTGTTTTTATTTAATTGCAGTTGTAGTTTTTAGTTTGCCATCAACATAGTATTATTCCTTTTTTACACACGTGGACAAACACTCAAATCGGAAACAATTATAATAGCAGTTGACCCATGTGGGAAACGTACCCACGACCCGCGACGGCGAAACCCATGCATTAGCAACCACACCACTTTAGCTAGATAAAATAACCATATTGTACCAATTCTGTACAAAGCACTCGTCCCGACGTTTATTTTTAACTTACTCGTAATCTGTATAACAAGATAACGTGAATATACAAAAAGTAACGCAATATGAAAACAAAAAAAAAAACAATCCATGAATGAGATAACTCTAGTTGCATCACCTAAGTATGTCGTGTCACATTGTGTGTATTGTATGGCAAAGACAATCAACACTGTCATCATGCATCGATATCAATCACTACATAGTATAAACATAGTCGTCCCCTTGTCTGTCTGGCCCTATGTAACTTTAGAACTACGCAACGGATCTTGATGCGGTTTTTTTTACTAGATAGAGTGATTCAAGAGGAAGGTTTATATTTATAGTACATTGCACCCGTGCGAAGCCGGGGCGGGTCGCTAGTTCATGATAAATATAATTAGTGTTTTTCAGTTGGTGAATCGTAATGATTATCGAAAATGTGATGAAAACATATACTAACATAATAAATATAACATAGGTTATTATTGAATTTTTCTAAGTTTTTTATGTGAAAAGTTGCCAAGCGAGCAAACGGTTCGCCTAAATTTAAGTTCGTACCCCCACAGATGGACATCTACAACACCTAAGGGCTTGCTTATGCGTTGATAACCTTTAAAAACAGGAGGCGCGGATACCTTACTCACCAAATGAAACGCGAATGTTTGATAATACCACCTCAAGCCGTACTTCTGTTAGTCTATGGTACTTCTGCCCATTCGCACAGAAGCTTTTAAGCGAAAAGTTGCCAAGCACGCAGGTTACCTCACCTGATGTTAAGTAATACCGCCACCCATGGGCATCTGGTAATCCCGAGGGTTACAGATACGTTGACAACCTTTTGAAAATTGGGCTCCGGCTACCTCACTCACCAGACGAAACGCGAAGGTATTTGTCGTACCTTACGCCGGTCTTCTGTGAGGTCGTAGTACTTACCCGGCGTACGAGCGTGCCCATTCGTGCGTGACTCTACCATAGTAAAACATTATTATGAACATAAGAAACCATTAAGCTTCTTGCGTACAGAGTTCACATTTAATAAACGTCTCTTGGTTTCGAACAGCGCACTCTTTCGGATTCAATGATATGCCAGCATGTAGTACGCCCGATTACCTCACATACTAGACTACGATAAAGAATGTCACCTCCACTTCACGCCGTTCATCTTCTTTAGGAAGTGAAACTTCCCTGGAGCGTCCACATTCGTGCAACAGCAGAAAGTGTTTAACGTGGCTCTACCACATTAAACAGTTTTTCGCATTTCCATACGTACTTTTATCCTAATTCTGAAAGCATACCCTTGTA
The DNA here is from genome assembly GCA_933534255.1 of Iphiclides podalirius. Taxonomy (NCBI): domain Eukaryota; kingdom Metazoa; phylum Arthropoda; class Insecta; order Lepidoptera; family Papilionidae; genus Iphiclides; species Iphiclides podalirius. Next base: position 77,281 of record OW152821.1, on the reverse strand, counting down.
CATGTATTGTATAATACAAAGCAGTTCAGTACCGAGATAGAGCTAGGGGAAAACACCCGTTTAATTTTTAAAAGCTCTTGGATAGCTACCAAACCAGAAAATACGATACTAAATTGTTTTTTTTTATTTCTATATATTGATATAAATTTATTAATAAATGTATCATAATAATTATTGATATTTTCCTAGGCCGTGTCACCACAGCCATAAATATTGAAAATATTTGTTTATTAAAAACCGCAAAATACTTTTGGAAGATCTGTAGCACTTACTGATTGTGATGACTTAATTTCTCAGGCCGTTTTCCCCTTTTTAAATAGTGAATAAAAAAGTTAGTATACAAAAATGTTCCTTTGTATTTTTTGTTAAAAGACATGAAGGTTTGTTTTAAGACGTTAAATAAAAAGAGCTCTACAAATGACTCTACATTACAGAACACTTACGCGTGGTGGATGTAATGCGTCAGCAAAATTTTAATTATGACTCTTATCACTCGACTTTTATAAATAATAAATAATATTCATTAGAAGTAATAAAAACAAACTCGAAGTAGATTACTACCTCGACTTTATTTTACATACTATTAATGTAAATAATCAAAATATTAATATTACTAATGATTATAACAGTCGAAAAATGATCATCATAATGTTTCCATTCATACTTATATAACTGACCAATTAAGGGTCAACCAAAGCGGGTTCAGAAATTAGGATTAGTCCGCAGAACGTACGGTAAATTTTTTAATATTGTAAAAAAAAATACAGAAATACAGACGATGCAGAAAGATTCCAATGCCGTATATTCGTAGAGGTTGTGCTGTGTTGTTATGACACTGGAAATATGTATATATATATTACTTACTGTACTCACCCATTAATTAAAAATATTCGTATCGTGAAGTCAAATTGAGTAAGAGTTACTCTACAGCTTGCATGTTTTTTAGTGTTACAAATAAGAAAAACACAACGTACATTAAGAATTTACTCCTGTGTTGAGGGAGGTTACACAAACATGACATTACACAATAAAGTTTGCCCTAAACCGGCCATAAACTAGAATTAGTAGAAAAGGAGGTAGCTGGAGGACACCAGGAGACAGATAATTATGCTAAAGGTAAATAACATAATGGCCTTAATACTGCGGTAAACACAGGCTCTTTTTCGCACACCACCACTAATATTAAAACTCGAATTTGTTTGCCGGTTTATTATATGTGTGATTAAACTAGGACATCACACCCATTCTTATTCTCGTATGGTACGTGCATTGAAAATACGCCGGTATAAACGAGTAAACGAGTCTACTGAAAACCCCTCTACGTTCCGTTAACCTAGAAATTGTAACATTCAAGCCAACTCCAATATGCGAAAGTTAAATTAAGGCCTTGAAAATCAGCTCTGAATATGTGATTTTCAACTTCAGGGAAAAGATAATTTTGAACTTTTTCCTCGCATTTGTAGAAATAATTAAAATGCTGGTCACGTTCGCACTTTTGCTTGAGCATTACTTTAAATTTGCTATTACATAATAATTACATTTACTAATATGATTGCAGTAAACCTTGAATTCGCCGGAATTTATTTTAGCTGTTGGCTTGGATTTTGATTTTTATAGGACAAATGTATTTTATGTAGTAATACTCTGTGTTGCTCCAAATCTTTATACCAAAAAAAAGCAAGAAAACTTATTTTATACTTTTGATAGTCAGAGATACCGTTTATGTTATGTTCATGTATATGACTGTGATGAAATTTTACCATTCAAGGGATTAAAAAAGTAGTAACCTTCTTCCACCACAGTTTCTCCTTTTGACATTGTTTTGAAATAATCACTCTGTATTCATTTTATAATTGATTTTTAGGAGTTCCACAAGTATCTCCGGAGCCCAAGATCCAATACCAATGAAATTAATATGGGACCACGTGGGATGCACCAGCTTTCAATTAAAAAAAGAACCATCAAAATGGGTTCACTCAATTGAAAGTTCTGAGGTAACAAACATAAAAAGATACATTTGAATTGAGAAGCTCCTCGGTTTTGAACTCGATTGATAAAATATAATTTAAATCAATGACTGGATAAAACTTAAAGCTCTCGAACATCGCCCCTGACCTTTTGATGTGACCTAAAGATTATATTATCCACAATATTACGCCTCCACAAAACTCGTTACAAAGTTGTTTTTTTTTTTTTTTTTTACTTTTAGTAGCAATACACATACCAAACCTTACTAATATATTTATTTATAATCGGTATTATTTAGACATGGTTACTGTCATGACATCTGACTTACTGTAGAATAAATAAGATTCAAATTTCGTAAATTTTGATCGAAACTTCACAAACACACACACATACACATTCATACAGATCTGGAATTGTTATTTGTGGATCACATAAATATTCTTCGGGTGTGGGAATCGAACCCACGACAGTTGGAGCAGCCAATGGCTTAGCGATAACCAAAACGATGAGTAAAAATAAAACCAAACAAATACCGACATGTGTTATGAATAAGATGAATTACGGCGATATTTGTATTTTGTCGACAATTACTTTTCAAAGAGATTTAATGTTTAGAGCTGATAAAGCTTATTTCAATGAGGCATGTTATAATTCTGTACATTTTTTTCATGTGAAAATTTGCCAAACGAGCCGACGGTTCACCTGATGTTAAGTGAATACCGCCGCCCAAAGACATCTGCTACAGCCGAGGGTTTGCAGATGCGTTGACAACCTTTTTATAAATTGGGCTCCGGCTGCCTCACTCACAAGACGAAACGCGAAAGTAATTGTCATACTTCCACTTTACGCTGGTCGTGGTACTTACCCGGACGGGCCTGCCCATTCGTGCAACAGCCGAGGGTGCTGCGTGGCTTTAAAACCGTTGTACACATGTAACTCTGTGAATTTTTATTTAAATACATAACTTGATTTCTTGTTTTTTGGCGAATATTATACACATTAAATGACCTTACTCATTTTATTTTTGATTTTTAATTCCCGACGTTTCGAAGTGGGTTGCGAACTGTTTATAAAAATAAAGTATCACATCTTTCAAGTAGAGAAAAAATAAAGTACTTGGAAGAAAAATAAGGATTTTTCAAAATTTTATTCGTTTTTTCTGTAGAAGATATATTTTTTATGCTATTCGGATGCTGCCTATATAAAACGTCTTACATAAGTGTTTTGTGAGTGAGTTCTTAGTTGATAACATCTGCACATCCCTATCACTTTGTGTAAATTATAAAACATCAATTTTAAACAAAAAAAAATATTGTATATAACTTTTTGACACGCTCACAGTTCCACCTCTACATTAACAGTAAATGGGTCCTAGGGGAATGCCCCTGGTTCAGCTTTACGTTTACGCGCTAGTGACGTAAACACACTTAAGTGGGGAGGGCACGATTTATGTAACATCAAATTGGTAGCTAAATTTACTTTCAAGGGCAGCCGTAACAAGGGATCGATACGAAAGGATTTCATTTACTATTCACCGCCCCGAAACAAAGAAACTGTTAGGTATACACCCCATTTTTTGCGGTGCCGGATTGTAAACGGAAAACTTATAAACAATTTCCTTTTGTTATGATTTCATACATATCTATCAGTTCCTCGATATTGTACATTTTTTACGTAAAATCGGATCGGAACGTACAAAAATCTACGAACAAGAAACAGTGTAGGTACTGGTAGAGAAAGTCCGGAAAACTTTCTTTATCTAGCTACAGAAAGGAATCTTATTCGAATGTCTTTATATTTTTTAAACTTTGACATAAAATTATTTTTATATAATTTTTTACAAATATTCCAAGTCGCCACTTTCGTTGCTGTTTCATAATAAAGTTTTTTGTATTCTTTTTAAATCTTGTTATAAAAAACTATCAAATTGTCTAAAAATAGGAATAAGTAATAAATGTCATGACTTGTTTTTTTTTTTTTTTTTTAAAAATTAAATGTATGGTATAAGGCGTGCCAAATAAGCATTAAAAAAGGGTAAACTAAATTAACGCCTTTAACGTTCAGAAACATTTCAACTCTGACGACAAAATATTAACAGCAAATGTCATTAGACAGTCCTTTCCCCGCGCTTGTGGTTGATTTCAAAATCGATGAACGTTTGTAGTCACTTTTGCCACCACAATGTAACGAATTAGAACATTCATTGTTTTAGATTAAGATAACATTTCTAACAAATTCTGTTCACATTAAAATACTGAAAAAGCTCCCATAAATTGGAATAAACATTTCATTTATTTGTTAAATTGTTAAACAAAATTGTTCCGCTAAGCGCTATTCGAAACTGCTAAAGTTAACAATACTTATTTAACTAACTAACAATAGTTATCAAGCCACCATGAAATATAAACTTAAGAAAATATAATCTTTATATATATATATATTTAGGAATTTATTCGACCATCCAGTTATGCGTACAAAATATCAACAATATTATACCGTAATCACTTGAATAGTGTGAGAATTCGACGAGGACCTTGAATATTGAATTTTGAAACTTAAATTCCATATCTTTCATACTTTATTCATGCCATGAAATTCAGGTCAGATAGCTTATAGCTAAGTTATTACGCACTGGAGGAATGCTTGTCATCACATATGTATTTTTAATCTTATAAAGAAGAAGAATAACATTACGTTTATCTTTATATTGTATATAGAGATGTAAATAAAAGTTAGTAAATAGAAATGAGTAATACAGGTACATAGCGGACGCCTCAAGGAGAACTCGATCACGTTCGTAATTTAAAATCAGAAATGTGATAGACAACTCTGATCATTGGGTCGTTGAACTCCTATGTAAAAGGCATATTGGGATGTGGAACTCGACACACAGATCAAGGCTACTTCGCACTCCGACAGTACAATCTCTACGTTGAATAGTCTAATAAGAATTTTGAAAAATAACCTAACTGTAGCTAAATTGGGCCTAGTGCCTTTTTACTACCAAACCTTTCTAATTTCTTAGAAACTTGACGAACAATCACAGTACGAAAATCCTTGTGCTTAATCAAATATTTGCATTTCCGCAAAGCACGTGTTACTAGTTACACTCAAGTCTTTCGTAAAATACGCCAACAAGTTATTTTTTATATAAATATCGTTTCCAATCCTACACCATCTCTTCACAAAACTGTAGAAGTGCTAACAATAAATATAGAGACCCTTGAAATGCTCTACTGGACACATACACGGCAGTTATGTATGGATTTATTATTACACCTGAATTATATCTATGGATAATGCAATAGACGTTTAAGGACAAATTTAAAACCGCCATTTTATGGTGCATGTATATTTTCAATGCACGCTAATATAACGTGCATGCAACCGGAACGTCATGTGCGAGTCGGGGAGAGACGGCTCAATGCTAACGGTCATTGACCGTTTAGGCAATGGCAGGCAGGCACGTCCAGAAAAAATATGCTTGTGATATTACTTTTATGCCCTGAAACCCTCTCTATAGAGAAGGCCTTTGCCCAGCAGTGGGACATTTATAGGCTGTTACTTTACTTTACTTTTATTACTTTTAAATTAATACAGTGCTACTCTCTACACTCAAGATGACACATTATAATTTGTAGCAAAAGGGGGGTAAAGTTTTTCGCCAATGCGGGAATCGAACCCACGTCTTCCGGACTCGCACGAAGATGCTCTAACCACCAAGCTGATTGGTGGCTGGTTGCCATACCGACGAAAATCTGAACGTATATCTTTCATCATCATCATCATCATTTCAGCCTGTTTGAGTCCACTGCTGAACATAGGGCTCCCCCATAGACTGCCATGAAGTACGATCCCGAGCCACCTGCATCCATCGACTTCCCGCACATTTGCACGGGTCGTCACTCCATCTAGTGCGGGGTCGTCCTACACTGCGTATATCTTTATAACGTATTATTTATTTTTAAAATAAAAAAGCCCGATCGTTTGCGATTAATGGGTTTAATTTTCTACCGACTTCAAAAATAGAGTTGGTTCTTTATACCGTTGTATCATTTTTTTAGATGTTGAACCATATCTCAGAATTCCATCGTTGATTAACCGATTTTGGAAATTCTTTTTACATTGTGCTCGTTTTAACTCATGTTAGTAGTTTTAATTTAATTGATATTGTACGTTGGACACTCGGATTTATTGAGGAGAGTTTACGCGAATATTATACATATTAAATGAAACTTATTTGCGGATTTTTTTACGGATTTTATCGTGTTTTAGTTTTGAATTTTTTTTTTTCCCGACATTTCGAACCCTTTCCAGCGTTCAAGGTCACGGGACAGACTGAGTTGTAACATGTCTTCGTGTCAAAGTTAACCAGGGCCACCGTCAATTATTTTGTTATTTATTTTTGTTCCCATTGTTCCGACAAAATGTGTAGCAAGTACCCCACTTTGAGGTCGGTTTTGTTTATCGTTAAAAATATTATATATTTACTTGATATTAAACTACTAACAAATAGCAGATAAACATGCGGTTCACTCGATGCTAAGAGCATACGCCGCTAGACGCCGTTTTCAAACACTGAGGGTGAGGTCTTACCACGAAAGTAGCTTCTCCAGCATTCTCCATGTGAAAGACAGATTAATGAACCTATGTTCAAGGTCATGTTACTTCCCTGGCCGATCTAGTTTATTCATGCAGCGGAAGTGAGCGTTTGTTGTGTGAGTCATTATTTATCGATTAAGTTTAAGAAAAAGCGGACAAACATTTGCAATCGACTTACATCGATATGATACTATATTATATATATTAAAATAGTATTTCGTATAATGTAATAATACTCGATTGTATGTTAGTAAAACATTATATTGTATATACTCGTAAGGTGCTTAGTATAAGTGTTCTGTATTACCATTCGTGAGATCGTGGTATTTAACGTGATTGAGAACGGTTTAATGAATACGAGAGATGCCGGCTAGTTATTTATATGCACACATAAGGAAAATAAATAATCTAATCGAACATCGAATGTACTTCACTCTGAATATAATTTAATCTTATTTTGGATTCTCAGGTGATTACTACGGTCGTATGCATTTTCCACTAGCGATATTTTTACGGTTATAAACAGCTGTCAATACAGAACCATCTTTAAAAAGAATTGTTAAACTGTTTTCAGTTCGTCATTCCTTTGAGCCCACGTTTTACGGTGGTAGGGCCACGCAGCAGCCTCTGCTGTTGCACAAATGGGCAGGCCCGTCCGGGTAAGTACCACGAACCCACAGAAGACCAGCGTAAAGTGGAAGTATAACAAATACTTTCGCGTTTCGTCTGATGAGTGAGGTAGCTGGAGCCCAATTTTCAAAAGGTTGTCAACGCACCTGTAAACCTCGGGTGTGGCATATGTCCATGGGCGGCGATATTCACTTAACATCAGGTGAACCGTCTGGTCGTTTGACAACTTTTCGCATTAAAAAAAAACGTCGAATCGACTTAGTTAACATCGGATCTTAAGTTCGAAACTGCTTTTTCTATTTAAAAACATTCTATTGCACAAAATATTCCGGATATTGAACCAAAAACTTGCCTACTAGCATAGTCACTAAAAATTATAACTTCACACAAGTGTGATGATCAACAATGAACAAATGTGAAATATCGTCGCCAGTCTCAGTTCTTTACGCAATATCGTAGCGTAGTCGTGTCCGTGTCGTGACGTATAAATGAAGCTATCGTTTCAGCTTCAAAGCCTACCGGGTTAACCACCTCTGGTTTCTGCACGCGGTTTCCTCGGCAAATTAAACTTTGCGAGCAGCGTTCTAACTCTCTTTGATACTATAATTTTACGATAACAATGTTTGCCTATTTAACAAAGTTAAACGTATATCGTTTAATTAAATATTCATAACTAAACATTATTAATAGCACCCACTTATTTAAATAAAAAAACACACTTGAAGATGTACTAAAAATATTTAAATTCGTTTGATATGTTTATTAAATAATAATATTTTTTGTTTGGCTCATAAACACACAATGTTCTTATTCCAAATAAAATTAAATTATTTCGAATGAACTATATTAAAGTTTATTGCAGCTTCAGAACTTGCTGTGCTTATAAAAGCCGATGTGGTTATTAAGAAACATGTTCGTTTTCACCATCGATCCCTAACTTTAAGGGACACCTAAAAAAATTTAAGTCCCTAGATTTCACCACAGTCTGTCACTTAAACGGTGGTTAACGAAGGGTTTTAGGTGACCCTTAAAGCCAGGGATCCATGGTGAAAACGGGAATTATTGCATTCTTACTCGCGTAAGCTACCAGTGTATGAATTGTCATACCTTGGGAAGTAAACCCTTGAGCTTCGGCAAAATGAACCACTTCTACGCAACATCGCTCGACAAATCCGTCGGATCAACAGCATACACCGAACAAAGGACACTTGCCCGTACTTCTTTGCCTTCCTTAATGAGGTAGGTGTCTGATAAGATCGAGACAACGTCGTGACAACACACCGGCCGTTTTTGAAATTCGTTATTCAAACTGAAACAAGGGTTATTTTGACTAAGATTAAAAAAAGAATTTGCCACTGAAAAAAAAAATATTTTTAATGTCACTGACTCGCGAATAGTGATTTAATCAATAATTACAGTTTAAGAAAAAATAGTAACATTTTTCTGAACGTGTCTGCTACGTGCAGTTTAATGGATTATAGCCCGGTAGTTAAACTATCAGCATATAATTAATTATATACATGCTAGAACATGTATTATATTTTACTACCTTTCGTCCACGGCTCCGCCCACGTTTAAATCCCTTAAATAAATATCTTTTTCTTTATTTTTTTTTTAAATAAAAAGTTCCTATGTCCTTTTTAATACCTCTTAGAATATGTGTACAAAGTTTCATGATAATCGGTTGAGTATTTTTGGCGTGAATGCGTAACAAACAAACTTACATTCACATTTATAATATTAGTAGAGATTGCCATTATCAGTAGATTTTATTTACATAGTGCCCTGCAACATCCGGAACATGTTATTAGTACATAATGACCGTCGTGTACACACATGCATATGAAACTACTTTTAAAACTTGTATATAAGTAACAATAACATTGTATGACATTTTGAATGCGTTCCGTTTCAGTAGTTTCCGTAATTAAGGAGTTCTCATTTATTTTAATATTTTTAAAGTTAATTTTTTTTTATATAACTGTGCTTTGTTTAATATTTCTTCCGATTTGGTGTCTTTTGGTATTATTATCATTCGTGCTTGTGCGCTGGCGGGTGGTGCAGAGATTGATCTTGCTCAATCAAACATTGCACTTTTTATTGCATTACTTTAAGTAGTTATTATTTTTTTTATTACTAAATTATTTAACTATCCGTATATTATATATATTTTATTATGTCTATTGATTCTGATGATGACTTGTATTATTCTGCCAACGAATCTGTTACTTCTATTGCCGATGAGAGTTTTGACTCATCATGCGGCTCACTTAGAGACTTTTTAAATGATAAATTTTCGTTAAATCACTGTAACTTTCTAAACATTTGGCACATAAACGCGCAAAGTATTCCCAGCCACTTTAGCGATTTGTGTGATGCGTTCTCTGAATGTAACATGCATGCCATCCTGATTTCTGAGAGCTGGCTCAAACCTCATCTTCATTCTACCATGTATCCCCTTCCTGGTTTTATTCTTCTACGAAATGACCGGATAGGTAAAGGGGGAGGGGGCGTTGCCTTATATCTGAGAGGTAATCTCTCGTATAAGGTACTAGCCTCCTCCCCAGAACTACACCGCTTCTGCCGAGTTTCTTTTTCTGGAGGTAACGATTAAGGATGCTAAGATTATTATAGCTGTTGTTTACTGTCCCCCAAATGCAGATTATTTCACCGACTTTGAATTGGTTCTTGAATCTTTGGGTTCTGAGTATGCTCACCACGTCATCATGGGAGATTTTAATACCAATCTCCTGGCACCTAATTCTCCTCGTACCCTTAAACTCCTTCACATAGTTGAGTCAAGCTGTTTTCATATTTTACCTCTCCAAGCTACCCACCATAATGTCTCCGGTGAAGACACTTGGCTTGACCTGATCCTCTCTTCCAATCCTTCCATGGTTTCCTTTCATGGACAACATCCAGCGATTGGATTTTCCCATCATGACTTAATTTTCCTGTCTTACATCCTAAAGCCTCCTAAACTTAGCCTAAGGTTTTGCACGTGCGTTCCTTCGCGAGAATGGACATTGAGAAACTTTGCAAGGATGCGGATAAAATAGATTGGGAACCTTTGGTGGGGAACAACACAATAGATAGTAAGGTACACTTTCTTAACACGTCAATAACAAATTTATATGATGTTCACGCGCCTTATAAGAAAATTAAATTAAGGCACACTCCTGCACCCTGGATGACGGAGGGTATACGGATGGCTATGAGACGCAGAGATCGAGCCTTTCGTAAATTCAAAAAACAACGTTCTGAAGAGAATTGGTCCCTCTACAAGTTAGCCAGAAATCGGTGTAATCAGATGGTACGTAACGCTAAACGCCGTCACATCCTCGATAATATTTCTTCATCTACACCTGCCGATATCTGGAAGTTCCTTGGGACTCTTGGTATCGGTAAGTCGCGTTTTCCAAACCTTCTACCTCAATCACATTAGATGATTTAAATCAACATTTCTCTACCACTTCATCGATAGATCATCTAACGATTAATAAGACGATTTCCTATATAAATGGTTTGACGCGCCCTGATATTGGTTCGTTTAATTTTTCTCCAGTTTCTTCCGAAGAAATCAAAAAAACTATCCTTTCTATCAAATCCAATGGTCTTGGCTGCGATAAAATCGGCCGACGCATGATAGTCCCTATCCTTGATCAACTTCTCCCTGCGATTACTCATATCATAAATTTTTCATTGGATACTGGATCCTTTCCTTCCTTGTGGTGTAACGCTCTTGTGCGTCCACTGCCGAAATGCCCTAATCCTTCACTTCTCGCTCATTATCGACCTATCTCTATACTACCCTTCCTTTCTAAGGTGCTTGAGTCCTGCGTTCTCAAGCAATTTTCTCTCTTTGTTCTTAGTAATAAATTGATAAGTCCTTTACAATCTGGATTTAGACCTGGCCACAGTACCACCACAGCCCTCCTTAAAGTGACTGGCGATATTAGGACAGGTATGGAAAATACAGAAGTTACTGTCATGGTTTTAATAGATTTTTCGAATGCCTTTAATGCCGTCAGTCACGACATCCTATTAGCAATCCTGTCTTATTTAATGGTTTCCGAGGAAGCACTGGAATGGTTTTCATCATATCTTCGAGGGCGCCAGCAGGCAGTCACTATTGATGAATTGTCATCTAGCTGGCTCAATGTTGAAAGTGGTGTCCCTCAAGGCGGTATTCTCTCTCTTATTTTATTTTCTGTTTTTATTAATTTCATCACTCTCGAACTTCAATGTGCGTATCATCTTTACGCCGATGATCTGCAGCTGTACGCTCAGGCCACCATTGATAGGCTCCCAGAAATAATCAATATTATAAACCAGGACTTAGCCGCTATTAAAAAGTGGTCAGACAGGTTTGGTTTAACCGTGAATCCAGCCAAGTGTCAAGCCACCGTAGTCGGGAGCTCCCGTATCATAGGTAAAGTGGATCTGAGTAAACTCCCGCATTTAACTTTCAACAGTTCTCGCATACCTATCAGTCGTAATGTGAAAAATCTCGGCTTGCACATTGACATGACGCTCAGCTGGAATGCTCAGGTAGGTAGCGTCTGTCAAAAAGTCTCAGGGGTCCTACGGTGTCTATATCGGCTCAAAAATTTCTTGCCGGCTAAAACGAAGGAATTGCTCGTGCAGGCCTTAATTTTCCCATTAATCGACTATGGTGACGTGTGCTACTTCGACCTGAATGCAGATCAACTCAATAAACTCGACCGACTTCTGAATAACTGCATTCGATTCGTTTTCAATCTTCGCAAGTATGACCATGTATCTACTTACCGTGCTCAACTTCAGTGGCTACCCATACGTCAACGACGCTCTCTAAGAGCACTGACTACTCTATACTCTTTCCTGAACTCTTCTTCTTTTCCGACTTACTTATCCCATCATTTCCAATATCTATGTGCCGTTAGCAATAAAAACCTTCGCTCCTCGCATAATCGTCTTCTTGTATGTCCTCCTCACCGTTCTGATTTCATGCATTCTTCCTTCTTTATCCAGTCTATCCTTCTGTGGAATGAGCTACCTCTCAAAATCAGGTTGGCTAAAAGTCGCTTTGTATTTAAAAAAAAAGCACGTGAGCACATCCTCAAAAACTTGTCGGCAGGTCAACTCCATCGTTAATTGTCAGAATTTATTTATGTATATGTATATATGTATTTATAATTGTCTGTATACATTTATTTATGTATGTATATATGATTTTATGCATATATTTAGAAAGATATTTATGTATTAGTATGTATGTACATACACCTGGTAGTATTTATTATATATATACTATAATTAACATGTGTATATACTTTCATTTACAACAGTTTATATTTTAACAGTGTTTTCTTTTTATTTATTTCTTTTGACATCTTTCTGTGCACCTACCGAATCTTCTCTGTACCACCCTAAGGTTGACTGGGAGATAATGCCTGTGGCATTAAGTCCGCCTCTGTACAGCTTGTGCATAAAGTATAAATAAATAAATAAATAAATAAATAAGTGTGTGAATGCTTCGCAAAAGTTGTTTGCATATAGTGGTTACCGCAGTAATTCCTTCCGCGAACGCGGCTTTATTACTTACGAATTATCCGTAAATGCCTTAACTTTACGGGCCCGTCGACCGTAAAAAGAGATTGAAGTGGTATCCAAATGAACCGTTGAGATATATTGGGCATCTTGAGTTTCCGAGAAGATAAAAACTATATCCATCAACTCTACTGACATAAATGAAATACAATTATGGCTTGCCACTACTTTGTGGTACCACAGAAACATTATTATTGCCACTACTTTGTGGTACATACATAAGAAACATATTGCATACATCGATAGTCTTATTTTTAAATCTATCACGATTCCTCTAACGGAAAAGAAACAGGCGACAGAAACTCCGCGGGTATACTCTTTTTTGACTTTTTTTCCTCAATATATTAAAATGTTAAACTTCTTTTTAATTTTTTTTCCAGAAATAGCTTGGAAGTGATCAACTCAATCCCAAGGGTTATTATCATTAATGTATTCAGTTATATAATAATAACCGATCTTTTTCTTTAATAAATGCCAAATCTTTTTTCCGGATAAGACTGCTCTACTCGGCAGAGCCGGTTTTTACCTTACATAACAATTAAGTTTATGTTGTCTTCTTTTTAATTTCTTTAGTTACAGTTTAGTTATTTAATGCTTTCTTTATTTAGTTATATTAAGACTAAACCTTGTATCGTATTCTTCTTATGCTATATATTCGTCTTTAAAATATAAAAATGTTATGTGGGTCTCACACAGGTTTATTCTTCCAGCTGAGCTGGCAGATTTTATTCTCTTTTTTAGTTGGTTTTATACCTGCACATGGTTATAAACGAGAGGCAAAAAGTATATTGTATGATAATGACTCCATGAACTCAATCCGTCATTTCATGTAGAAACAAGACAATAGACAGTGACCGATATAATTATTTATATAGAGATAAAACCAGTACTCAATCAAACATAGTAACGCGTACTGAGATTAAATAATACGAAAAATTATGGTCAAACAGCCTTGTTACATATATCGCCGCTACAAAGTCCAAATGTTTGATAAACAGGGCGCGTTGACAATGGACTGTTATTCCGATTATTAAATGGACAATTGTATTGAAAGAGAAGAATGAACGTATAAAATGGTTTTCGCAGAACTGGCACGGTTAACTTCTTTTCATTACATAATACGGTATTAAAAATAAAAGATTTTCTTAAAGTTTCTTCACTAAACAGGACCAAATTTGCGAAACATTAGCTATTATAGGATCTTAAATAACCTTCAACACTTTCAATGTGAACAAATCACTGCTAAACGAAAGACGGTGTATATCGTTTGTAAAAAATCATCATAAACGTGATCATCATTTGTTCTATCAGCATTGTTCTATCTAGTTCACTAGTATTCTAGTTAAACAAGTGAATATAGGAATACTTATGGAACACCTATGTATGGACAGAGTTAGCAAATGCTATATTTCACCCACCATCTGTATAATTACGCCACTGAACAAAGGTTCCCAAAGGGTTAATAAATAATAACTAAATATATTAGGACACATTTTTGCACAACGTTCTCTAGTCCCAAAATAAGCAAAGCTTGTACTTTGATTTCTGATAACCGATAAACATACTTTTCTTTTGTAAATAGATACATATTATAGATATATAAACACCCAGATACTAAAAAACACTATGTTCATCACACAATGTTTTTCCAGTAGTGGGGATCGAACCCACACCCTCTGCACGCAGGAGGCAGGTACACTACCCACTACGCCATTCAGGTCGTCAATATAATAAATAATAGTTGATATTACTTAACTTTTTCATATAAAACTATTTCATAAACTCTTTCACTAGTAGTACTCCATGATATTTGCCAGTAAAACTAATTTTTCGCCTACAGTCACTGCAGTTAAGGTGGATAAATAGTATGAGGTAGACAAATCATCGGTTTCATCGGGATATCTTGTGAGAATATTCTGAATATTTCTTACAATAAACTAAATTTTGATTTTGAGGTTTCGTATCATTTGTTCATATCTCTCATAAAAATGCTACATAGTAATACAGTTTTATTAAAATGCACACTATTTACAATTTCCCGGTCTAACTTATCGTTCGCTTGCACTATAATCATTGCACATAATAACAGCAACTTGAAATAATTTATTGTACTGCCGCGCATTGCAACGAGCAAATATTTACACAGCGAACGTGTTTACATTATTTGTTAGTTTACATTAACGCTGGTTTGTGTAAACATTTTTTTCTTGAACAATTTAACTGAGCATAGCCGTGCAGTAACACCAAGGTGATTCAGAAGAGTCGACGGCAGACCGAAAGATAGAGATACAAAAATGCGTTAAATAACAAACAAAAGAATTATTAACCAAAAGCTGCTCTTTTATGGCATTATCAAATTAAATCAAGCATTAATAAGTTTAAATATAAAGCAATCGTAATTAAAGAGCCATTGTAAAATGCGAGAACAGAAATTTGAGGACTAAAACTACAAGGTTCAGGGACAATGTATAAATCAGATCAAATGCTTGCTAAAATATCCCCTTACACTCAAACTTAATCAACCGAAAAACATTTAGGATATTGGACAAACACGACCTTAACAAGTCCACGCAGCTGGTACAATACCAGTTTTAGTTATATTATCTGGCTGAATCTTATATACAGATAAATAAAATTGGAGTGTCTGTTTGTAATATTAAAATAAACGCCTTTTACTAAATGTGTACACGGTACATATACCAAAATGACATTTTTTACAATTTTTGTCTATCTGTTTGTTCCGGCTAATCTCTGAAACGGCTGGACCGATTTTCAATGGCAGATAGCTAATGTAATAAGGAGTAACTCATCCTAGTTTAACAGAAGATATAGAATGCTGGATAGACGACATCTGGTAGTAGTGACAAACATGACAAGTGACAACCGTATTTCCCAGTGTAAATTAATACGGCCCTAAGCCAATTTATGCATATGGTCTTAATTACCTGACCCATTAGTGGGCAAAGTCCTTTCTATCAATTATTATTGAAATTAACGATACATGCTAATATGGACTACAGGTCCTCTTAGCTTCATGGACTACGAATCCATTAAATCTAAATACATTTGATTTCCTAATGTTTACCACTGGGGAACGTGGTAATCATTTTATTTCTATTGCAAAATTCAACCTTTACTTGAATTTTTATTATTGAAGAATTTCTGCTGCATAAATAATGTAGCGTATTTATCTAAAAGATTCTTTCAAGTTCAAGTTATTATTAAACTCGGAGAAGCTGATGAGCTTTCATCGAATGTAAAATAAACAAACTTCACTGCACTTTTCGGCCTTAACTTCGTTATTACTCTGAATTATAATTTGGTTTTAAAATGGTTAATATAACTGCTGCAAGAGACTGCAAAATGTTATCATGTTAAGGAGAAAATTTGGTTTAAACCATAAAAAACCGAACAAAGTGTGTAGACCCGACGCACAACAATGGATATGCCGACGTAAAAGAAGATGATTAAGAGCTTATAACAAAACTTCAATCATCACAATACAAGCTACCAAAAGAAAATACGTACTATAGCACCATGCAATTACTTCTGCTGGTAGCTTTTACCGTATCCAACTAGAAGAGCGGAGAGGATAGAAGGTGACTGAAGTTCTGCTATCTGTGATATTCATTTTTTTTTTTGTTAGTGAAACCTCCTAAAATATTGGAATTACGTCTAGTGAATATGAAACTGAAAATGAATGCGATCTAACCCGTAAAAGTATATATACTTTCATTCAAGACGAAAATTAATCAGAAATTTACTAGAAGTTGCTTATTAAACAATTTTGAGTAATAAATTTAATTATTTTTTTCTTGTTATTTAAAACATATAGCTTATGTTTCCCAAACACAAATTAGCATTTATAAAAAAATACATTAGCTGCATTACATCAAAGCGAATCGAAAATTGACCACTATAAATGACTAAATTAAATATTCTACTATCAGAAAATGGCACCATACGATAAATACTGTACTGCTGCAGACAGTGGAACAAGTGACTATATTGTACAACAAATACTTGGAATTGGCAGAACGTAAACGAAGACACGTGACCTGTGCAACAAAGAAGAAACTTTGGCCCCTCGCGCACGTGTATACGGCGTAAACCGATTTGCCTTTGTTGCTGTGCTCTTAACGAGCAATTTATATAATACTTACCTCATGACGAGTAACCATATAGGGCAGTTAGATATCGAGAATTCAATTAGTTTACTACATTTAATTCACAATTACGTTTATTTTTGTAATAATAAGACGGCTGAACTCACGTAAACCCGGTGTATGTACCGACTAGAATCTCACTCACTCTGATGAAGGATCTCCGATGAATCCGAAACTAATCGGTTCAAACAAGAAGCATAAAAGGAGCAGGAGATAAGTGATCACTTAATTGTCGTCGTAAGTACCACGGGCCACCTAAAATACAGTATTTATTAAGAAAGAATACCTTTTTGAAAGGTTTGGTGGAATGAATAGAAACGTATTAGACATATTGTAAATACTTTCCCCCTGTTCGCTTATCTAAACAAGTAAATTGTGCTATCCACGTTTCATATGTTTACATTCGGTCTGCAAGAAATCTCTCGGATTAAACTACACTGTTTATTGTCTGAGAGAAAAAATGAAACGGCAAGCAAAATTCAACATTATGGCATTTAGATGCGGTTGATATTACACTGTCCTCTCAACTTGACACAACGCGGGAAGTCATAGGGCGTTGAGAGAGAAATGTCGTGGTTGCTTACACCAGTTGTGCTCTAGTTGTGGTGGCAGCAAATACCGATATAACCTATAAGGTTTCTCTTTAAAAGTTTTCTTATCGGTAAAAATTATTATCCAGTTAACAACGTAAGTGGGACGTGAACCATTATCCGCCGTTAGTCGTGTAGGGCACGTAACAAATGCATGGGCAACCCCGCCAATCTTTAGAAACTATTTGTACAGAACCATACGATTTAAAGATCTAATTAAAATTATCTCATATTAAAAACTCAAAGCCTTCAAGCCCGTAATTTCGGCATAATACAAAGGAAGTTCTTGTATACGATCTAGAGTGAATTCTTAGTGGCTACAGCAGAAATATTTTTCTAAGCGAGAAGGCGGCATGCGATCTTACGGTTCACCCGATGTTAAGTGATAACCGCCGCCCATGGACATTTGCAACACCCGTAGCATTTTTACAATTCAGGAATAGCAAATCAATTCGAAAAAATACATTTCGCGTATCGCACATTATTTTCTAACGGTGGCAACGCATCTGCAACCCTGTGGGTGTTGCACATTGCAAAGGGCGGTGGTTATCACTGAACATTAGGTCTGAACCACCCGCTCGTCTGCCACTTTCTCACATACAACAAAATCAAGAAACGTCTATGTCATTACTGTAAAATAAACATGTATGACATCGACTAGTAATTTTCCGAATTTGTGAACGCTTACAGACAATCCGTCTCCCTCTAAAACAATACCGAGATCCGTTCCAATTTCGAATTCGGAAACAATGACGGTTTTGTGTTACGCCACCGTTATTATTCGTAATGAGAATGGATGGAACGATAGTTTTGAAATTGTAACGAACCGCTCCGTAAATGTACACGCTTCGTAATGTCGTAATTAATGCTGTCACGCTGTTGGGCGTTTGGTGTTTGACAAACACAAAAACACAAAAACATTTGACAAACACGCTAACATGCAGTGGAAATCCGACCGTCAAAGAACATTCGAATATTCTCATATAGCAAATGATATTATATACAAATACGAGGTAGATAATTATGTTCTCGAAACTGAGGCACTCAAATTACACTAATTGTGTAATTTGGTTGTAATTCTATAGTCTACTATTTCTTTCCATATCATACGTTCTATATTATCAATCACATACACATATAATGTAAAGCCGGTGTACATTTTTAAACGCCGCGCAGTATGAACATGCGTCATCTTAATTAAAACATCATTGCATATACCAAAGACCGAGGAAATATTGATCGGTCTTTGCAACATAAAACATTTGTCACATTCAGGCAAATTTCACCACCATCTTCTGGAAACTCCGTGGCGCAGTTGCCAAGGTATTGGCTTCGGCGTCGGGGGACCTTGATTAGATTCCCACACGGGACAAAAATTTGTGTGACCAACAGATAGTTGTTTGGCATCTGGGTGTTTGTCCGCGTCAAATTTATGTTTGTAAAACGTTTTAACGGATCACAGGATAATGTTATCTTAAAGTAAGGACAATTGAAAAAAAAATCGAGAAAAAAAGATTATTGTGACGCTTTATTTAATTACATTAACAGTCGTCATGTATTTAAGTACCAAGTTTAAAATTTATACGTTGCTATCGTTCAACAAAATTTTGTCAACACGCAAATATTTCGTTGAATCTTTCGTTTAAGGTTCGCTGTTGTCACGTTTTAACCTTAATTCTGTGTATCCACAGGAGGGGCGGATGCCTAAGTACTGTCGAGACCCGAGAATTCAAGGCTTTAAGAGATAGCGCGCGCCCTTGACTGTTATGAGTGCCCTTGAGCCACATATACACATTTATAAGTACTTTTCAACCATCTTCAAGAAAGGAGGAGGTTTGCAATTCAGCTGTATTTTTTTTATGTTCGTTACCTCATAACTTTCGATCGACAGAACCGATTTTGATGGTTCCTTCATTAATGGAAAGCTGGTGCTTCCCATGTGGTCCCATAGTAATTTAATTGGATCTTGGGCTCCGGAGATACTCAGGGAACTCCTGAAAATCCTTACTAATATTATAAAGGCGAAAGTTTGTATGTATGGATGGATGTTTGTTACTCTTTCACGCAAATACTACAAAATTGATTTTAATGAAACTACAATAATATAGCTTATATATCAGAATTAAAATAGGCTATAATTTATATACATATTTTATGTATATCTGTCTTTCTGTCTGAATGTTACGCCTTCAGCCTATTCTACGCAGACGTAGTCGCATTATATTATTGTAAAGCTTCATTAAAATCCATTCAGTAGTATTCGCGTGAAAGAGTAACAAACATCCATCCATACATACAAACTTTCGCCTTTATAATATTAGTAAGGAAGTAAGGATAAGGACAGTACGGGGCCCTTCGTGCGCGAGTCCGCCTCGTGCTTGGCCGGTTTTGAAATATTG
The DNA here is from genome assembly GCA_933534255.1 of Iphiclides podalirius. Classification (NCBI taxonomy): domain Eukaryota; kingdom Metazoa; phylum Arthropoda; class Insecta; order Lepidoptera; family Papilionidae; genus Iphiclides; species Iphiclides podalirius. The sequence goes on along the minus strand of OW152821.1, from coordinate 57,334 downwards.
TTAAGCACAAGCAAGCCTTTGGATGTTGCAAATGACCATGGCCATATAAATTCGCATGAACCGCCCGCTCGCTTGCCATCCTATCAAAAAAAACCTCTTGAATCTGAAGCAAGAAATGTAAAGAATAAAGTCAAATAATAATTTACGGAAGTTGTGAACATCTGAACAATGATTTTACCTCCTTTGTCTTGATTTGCATGATTAATGCAAACACACGCAAAGCTAATTAACTTACTATGTTAATGTTCTTTATTTGAATGGTATACTCTTTAGTCATGAGGTTTCAGTCATCATGTACCGTTGGGCTGGACGTTAGTAAAGCACTAGGCATTTCACGATAAACAAATCTTAATATGTTAAGGTACTACATGTTAAAATAGATAATGACGAACGGATAGTGACTGTTTAAATGCCAGTTGCTAGTTGCTACATATGTAACAATATTGCACTAATTTTAGAGTTTCTTTACATATGTCGTTTCTTGGTCGTAGATCTATTTACTTTTATAATGTTTAAACCGGAGAGTTTCTTGCCCCCTCTTCTCTGGTTAGGTCTAGTTTATTGAATCGGTTGTAGTTAATGTACTTTCAATAAGAGCTTAAAAGAAGCCTGTATTGAATAAACAAATTTTGAATTTTGATACGAAAATACTTAAACAGCGTAGATTAGTTAAAAAGCCTGAACATTCAGAATTAATTGTGAAACAACGGCTGATGCAGGTTGGAATAAAACCCACAAACTACTCATCTATCTAGCTTAGGAACTTTTATCCTTTTAAGGGGAGCCAGGAATTTGTGAGACTTGTACCTACTACGACGCCCTCAGAAGCGTTTGAAGGGATTCCGAGACCTCCCGTGCAATACACCGGTGCCATCTGAGCCTCATTCAGGGTGGGACACTCCCCATCACCGCTAAAGCACAAATACGCCAACGGAACCATCATGATTGAACTCAATGATACCATAACTTATCTGTCATTTCTTGTGACGTCAGTGCTTCCATTGAACCTTTACGACACATTGCAGACACCAAACGCTCCATGTATGAAACTCCATCTATGCTGACATCCAAAGACTGTAGGACGCGATCCGAGTCAATTGCCCTGCAATTGTCTTCATTTAACATATTTAACATCGGTTAGCGGCAATCAAATCAATTGGAACGCGCCCGCAGATGGCCTTAGTAGTGATGTACCAACGCTGTATCGATAAATTAATATTCCTCACCCAATATAAACAGCCGATATTGTTACTAGTATATCCTTTGCATTAAATGACGCTGTTTTCGCCAATCGATTCTTTCTTTAATCTTCTCGGTAACCAATATTTACATGCGCTGGCTTTTATATTTAATTATGTCTTTTTGAAGGGAATATTTTGCCCCAATGAAATTTACTAAAGGTGGCTTCTTGTTTATGTGTTAATCAAACAATTAATCTAGTAAGAAGTTGTCTGAATCCCGCTTTATATACATATAATATAAACAGATGAAACATACATGCTGATTCAGAGTAATAGAATGTAAATGAGTGAGGTCAAATTACGTCGGCCACATATACTGCATTATTCCATGAAAGATGATTCATCCAGAAATTTACCGAGACATATCCGTGCTGATTCCCTTTGATCAGTACACGAACCTCAGAACCTAACAATATGTAACTTCACTAAAAATGTTCTTGTTTTTTTTATAATTTCTTAACGTTTTGTATAAAATTTTGCCAAACAAAATCGAGATTTCTACGGACCGTGACTCAGTGATGATCTTCACTGAGAGACAAATAAAATTAAAGCTAAAGTAAATATAGCAGTTAATCGCACACTATCTTCGTGAGGTAAAAACAAAACAAGCGCGTCACTAGGTAAACTCCCGAATTCCTGAAACTTCAATTGGCCGAGTTTTAGTCCATTCACCTGCTTTCGGAACCGCATAAAAATATTTCACTTGCAGATTAAAGATTTCAGGAGCCACTGAACACCCCGAGGCCAGGAGTGTTGAAAAACAGTCAGGAATTGAGGTATATGAGCAATTAAAAGCAAAAGATGGGAAAGATACCAAAAAACTTGGTAAGTGCAAACTGCACAGGTTTGACATCACATGTTACTATTTAAGGGAGGCTTAAGGTCATAAGTGGATGGAGACTGAAAAGATGATAATTAATATATATAAATATCAAATTTAACGATTCTAGTAAAACCTAACATCGGCAAAGGGATGGGTTTAGAGAATCGTTTATTTAATTAGACAGTTTTATTTATTTTTTATCCAGTACCCAATGAGGAAAGATTGGAATAAAAGTCGTCTTATTTACAACGATCCGACTTAGGGCGGTAGAGATATTACCGCCGCTGTGAAGGATCGTTTTTTTTTATTTATAGTCGAATAAAACTAACAGTAATTGATGATTAGATTAAGGAAATATTAAGAACTGATAAAAGGTTGTACAGTGTATACCGTATTGTAAATATCAGAAGTTTCTCATTTATCCAGGGTATACACAACCAGATTTCACTTTAATAAAAAGAAAGTGATGGCTACGACAAGAGATCAAAAAGGAAAAATGGCAAAAAAAGTCGTATCTGTTGTAGGGGAGCCCCACTCAAACAATTTTAACTGTGTTTTTTTTTTGTATTTGTTGTTGTAGCGGCAACAGAAACACGTCATCTATGAAAATTTCTACTGTCTAACTATCACGGTGGAGATACAACTGGGTGACAGACGGACAGACAGACAGCGGAGTCTTAGTAATAAGGTCCCGTTTCACCTTTTGGGAACGGAAACCTAAAAAAACGAACTTTGGTGCTAACTTTATTACATTATATTAAATGAAATAAATTATTGTTTCATTCAATATGTATAATATTCGCGTCAAATCAAAAAACAATATGTTTATTACAGTATTTACACTATGAAAGATCAGCTTTCTGTATCTGGCGCGACCACAACTTTTTTCATCCTCTAAATGTATTACTATGTTATATTACTATATTATACATATTATTACTATATTGTACATATACTACATTATATTAAGTATTAATATAGTGTATGTACTAATGTGTTAATATTCCTAACACAGATACCTTCCTGCACAAACGAACTTATTTACCACTGGTATATTTGAAATAGCAAATAACAATTTCAACATAGCATTATCAGGATTTGAAGTAAGTCGGTACTTTATAGTTCGATAGTTTTTAATGAAAGGGCAAAGATCTACAACTGCTCTTAAAATTCTATAATTATATTTTAACAATACTGAAAAAAAATACTTTTAAGTACCAGAAAGGGATAGTCGAATACACTTATAAAACACGGCGGTAGATTTATTGCCATTAAAATAGTAAACAACGCCAATCTCTGACTAACCAATTGCATTTTTACACCGTTACCTTGTTCAGTGCTCAGCTAGTTTCGTTTTCCTGAATAAAATGTATGTGTTAATAAAAGAAAAAATCTGACTCATATAAATAAATTTTTCTATTTATTATGCTCTTAATTTTTTATTCATCATTCTGAAATTAATTAATATTGTTATATAATTCATGAGGCTTTAAAACACATCAACATTTTCCATTGTTTCATTCAAGTTTAAATTTGAATGTCAGTTTAATGAATAATGAATGTTTAGATACAGTCCATCCCACTGTAAAATGCACTACCTAAATCAGGATGGCTACGAATCGCTATTGTTCTAAAAGCATCGTGTGCATATTCTTATACAACTGTCAATAGAATGAAGTTAACTATTTTTAGCAATGCTTGGCGCTTTCTATTTAGCAACCGCCACTTAGTGAGCAACTTTACAGTACGCTGAGTGCCGACAAATTGATGTAAAATTTCACCACAAACATTTATTTGAATGAGAGGTTATTTCCTTTGCTATCGAAACAAATGTTATACATACACCTACTTTTAGAATTTGCTAGTATTACTGCCCCCTAAACGAATATGCTCATTTGTACAACGGCAGAATCGGATCAATTAAGCTGAAGCTAATTAGAAACTGCGATTTTTTTAAAGATAACTATAATTTCCGAAAGGAGAGTGCTAACGATATACATTATAAGTACTAATATACGCTATATGTATAAACGCGAAATATTGTATGTATGGATGGATGTTTGTTACTCTTTCACGCAAATACTAGTGAATGGATTTTAATGAAACTTTACGTATTACTTATTTCTATGTATATCTGTCTTTCTGTCTGAATGTTACGCCTTCAGCCAATTCTACGCAGACGTAGTCGTGGGTAGCAGCTAGTATTATATATATATAAGTCTATATTATATATTTATAACTGTCATTTAACGCTGGCTCAAAACAAGACAGTGCTAGCTATCGCTGTCCAACCCGTTAGCCATTTAAGCCGTGAAAATTCTGTCCTGGGTGAATATTGAAACGGAATAGGGAAACCCCGGGTCGATGCGATTAACTCACACTTTGCTAGCGTTCAGAACTTGCCGCTATTAGGGTCCTATAACAGATTAGATAGGCTTACAACGAGCTGCATATCTGTATCAAATTCAATTGTAAATTGGAACGAGTTTTATAAAAAACTAGCGACCCGTTCCGACTTCGCACGGGTGCAATGTATTATACATATAAACCTTCCTCTTGAATCACTTTATCTAGAAATAAAAACGCATCAAGATCTGTTGCGTAGTTTTAAAGATCTAAGCATACATAGGGACAGCCAGAAAGCGGGACGACTATGTTTTACACTACGTAGTGAAGTTTACTGTAGGCCAGAGCAATAGTCTTTGCTGTTACATGAATTGGCAGGACTATCCGGATTAATACCGCAACGTTTCGTCTTGTGAGTGAGTTAAGTGCCCACTTCATGAAAAATTCGCGTCTGCAACCCTTACTAATCAGCCCCAATAAAATTTGATTTTTATTAAATAGATTTTCAATCGCACAGGGCATAGACTTTAATGGTGGCTATTTAAATTAGTAGAAGAAACTTTCTTACAATGCATTGTTTTACTATACGTTTTGGTAATAAGTTTAACATTGCCTCAGTAACAAGTAACTCTGAATAAAAAATAATCCGTTTGTTCATGTTTTTATTGCTTACCGACCTCGGTGTTGTGAGTACACCATCATAATCTAGTAATAATGATAGCCACAGACAGGATGCGAGATTTTCCATTGGTCGTTAAATGTAGGTACATCCATTTTAGAAATAATTATGTGACTAACTCTGTTATTATTTTTAATATTAGATTATATGTAAATTTCACTCATAAGACATTAACTTATCTATATTTTACTAAATAGTCTACATATAGTGAATATTACTGTTTTTTATTCGAAATTGAAAACGATAAATGTTTTGTCTTATTTTCCAATTGCTGTCATATTGGATTTTTTTACCTACTGGGCCATTACTGTCAGCCAAGATCCGGATATCAGTAGAGTAATTGAAATAATCTCCCGCAGAATCTTAACTACGTAAGATCAAGTAATGGTAAAACACAAGTCAGCAATTTTTCCAAACGAGCCATTATCCATAACATCGAGATATGCGGCCTCTAACAGTAATCATTAACTAAGGTCTAACGATTGGGCGAAATATCATATACATCCGGTTTAGATGAAGACCGAAGCGTCGAGGCAGTCTTTGAAACGCGCGTTTCGCCGATTTTGGACAGGGCCGTATCAACAAAACAATGGTCCCCCGCAGCGCAAGATGAAACCACATCCCCTTGGAACCCTCAGCAGTCGTGCAATGACGTAGCAACGAACACTTGCACTCTGAATGGTCGACGCCCCCGCATTGCGTGCACTAAGTGCGGTCGCACTCAACACACCGATATCCTTTGTTCCGCCTTGAATCATCGTGTTCTCGCGACAGACGCCGCGCGTTGACTGTTAAACTCACTTTCTATATTTAAATCCTAGCTCCATAGTGTGTATATTTAAATACGAACTGCACTAACTGGGAACATAATTATACTCAACTAACGGACCGTACAGACGTCCTGTACACACGACTTAAATCTGACAACTTATAAATAAAAAACATTGTAGAATCTCAGTGTATAAGTGTATTATCTATGATCTAAACCATTCTCGAATCGACTCAAAATAATTTTAAACAAAAAAAAACCGACTTCAAATAGGAAACTAATAAAAACATTGTCAACACCTATGACATTTGAGGATTGCTCTCGATTTCTCTGGGATGCCATCATCAGATCCGGGTTTCCTTATCATGGTACCACCCTTGGGATATCTCCTTTCCAACAAAAAAAGAATCATCAAAGTCGGTTCATAAATGACGAAGCTATCCGCGAACACACTTAAAAAAAATATATATATACGGTCGAATTGAGAAACCTCCTTCTTTTTTGAAGTCGGTTAAAATAGGTCCAACCGTCTAAGAGGACACACACGTACAGAAGAATTTTATATATAAAGATAAAGCAAAACTCTCAAGTCGGATTACAATACTTCCCGTATTGTCAAATTAGAAAGATAAAGCTAACTTGCACATTTGTAATCGACGATTGTAGTCATGGCCCCTAAGGAGTTATTTATTTATTTATTTATTTATTGCACATCCATTAAGTAACAAAAAGGTGTTAGGGTAATTAGTAAAATAGTTCTTTATGGACCCTGTTTATAGGGCATAGTACAAAACAAATCATTAATTCGGAGAGAGCAAGATGTATCACTTAGGTAATTTAATGGGGTACTTGTATATGTAGTTGGTATTTTGAGTGGCTATTTATTTTTATAGGTAACATTTATTAGTTTTAATTTATATATTAATTATGAGTAATTTGTTTAATATATTTATAATGTGAGATCATTATGTGTTATTTATATCTATAATATCCAAGGTATCTCCAAAATATTTTTTTATGTCATAATATTGGTAAGTAACAACTTGGTAAGTAACAGTTACAAGTAGTATAGTTGTAAATTTGCTACTTCTTGACTAGTTTAGATGCTCTGTACTATCAAATATTACAGGCCGTTGTTTCTTCAAACTACACTACACTGCTTACATAGAAGCAGTGGAGTTAATCTGCGAAGTAAACAACTTCACTGATAAATCACATGACCAATAAAATCTATCAAGTTATTCAAGTACTTTGGTATAGGAGAACGTAGTGAATTTATTAATCGACAGTTAACTGAACTTTGAATGAATATAATAAACTATAATATTCAATAATCTCGTATGGTTTAATAGTTTCTATTATAATAACAAATCCATTTTCTAAGTAAAAACAAAACCGCCTTCAAATATCTCGCTCTGCACTCATTTTATAATTGATTTTCAGAAATTTTATCTCCGGAACCCTAGATCCAATACCAATGAGATTAATATCCGACCGCGCGGGAAGTACCAGGTTTCAAATAAAAATATATCAAAACCAGTTCGTTCAATCGAAAGTTCTGAGGTAAAAAACATAAAAAAATCCTGTAGAATTTAAAACCTCCTCCTTTTTTGAAGTCGGTTGAAAAGTAAATTTCAAAATATGTTCTCCTCAACACTACATTGCCGTCAACTGATAATATCAACAGACAATATTAGAAGTTTATTAAATTAAAACAATGATTAACAACTCACGAAATCTTCTGTGACATTTCGCAAAACACACACACACACACACGCTATTTATTGTCTTTACGACAACACACAGAAAATTAATCCGTTTTGTTTCGTTTCAGAAAACTATACGTACAAGTTGCTACACCACTACAGCCCTGACATGCCTGACTCAGCGTGCAAAGTGCATTATCCAGCGTACTGGAACCAATTCTCTTCAACTACAATCAATAACTATCATTCAGTTTTATAGCAAATAACTAATAAGGCGTATATAGCAGGGGGGCCGGGTGGGCCATGCCCACCCCAGTATCGTCTAGTGCCCACCCCAGGATTTTAGGATTTTGGGTACTGCTTCGAAACTCTAAGCTGGATACCTAAGAAACTTCATAAAAATCATTGAAATCAACAATTATCTACAGCCAAGAAATCTACATGTACATACTTAGTTTTTATCACATACTATTTGACAATACATTGCGTTTATTTACTTGTGAATACATAACGTATTAACTACTAATTAGTTAATACTACTATTATAAATGAATAAAAATTATTAACGATAACGAACTGTTACTATTTTAATAACACGCATAGTGTTCGATTTTATTTTGTAGTAATGGCCTCGGCCCACCCTGAAAGCTAAACGTAGATACGCCAAAGAATAAGGATCAACAAACAATTATTGACAACATACTCTCATTCTTTAATTCGTTGAGCTTTATTATGTGCCATCATTTTATACTGTATTTCAAACCGACTTCAAAATGAGAGAAAGTATTATTTTTTTTGAAGAAGAAGAAACTTAGACAATAATGTAACTACACAGTATATAAAATAATATTGGAAAAATTTAAAATAAAATATGTAAACATAACAACAATGACAAAAAAAAAACAATAATAAGTAAAAGTGTGTAGCAGCATAAAACCATGAAACGGACGAGACTCGATTAAATTCGAGACGCAGAAACTAAAATTCGTTCCGATCCGAGTCCGACCTCAGAAGTCTATCATTTACGTACCGATTTTGATAATTGTTTTTGCATTGGGTCCTATATAGCTTCCATGTGGTCCCATATTAATTTGATTAGTCCTTAGACTCCGGACATCAGCGAACTACTCAAAGGCTTTCCGCTTTACCATTCGGGTACGGAACCCTAAAAATATACTATGTCCATTGAACAACATAGAAGTTTATGAACCACAGTGCCATCTAGTGATGGCTTACAACAAAGGGGATACCATTAAAACCCTTCCTATAAAATTGCGTTCGGTCAAACGGTAGAGGCATTACAAATAACTATTTTTAAAACATTTTTGTAGTTCGCGTTAATTCTGCGTATCATAATTTATCGCTGATCCTAGATACATTAATAAACAATTAATAATTAATTAAATAATTATAACAATTTATTCAATGTACACGTTTTTTTTTGTTTCTGGCCGTATGAGGAAGCTCAAAGTCGCTCAGCGAGCTATGGAGCGGGCTATGCTCGTTATTTCTCTGCGTGATAGAGTTCGTAACGAAGAATCCGCAGTAGAACTAAGATAACCGACATAGCTCAGAGGATTAGCAAGCTGAAGTGGCGATGGGCCGGCCATATAGCTCGTAGAACCGATAAGCGTTGTGGAAGAAAGGTTCTCGAGTGGCAGCCTCGTACTGGCCATCGCAGTGTGGGACGACCCCCCACTAGATGGAGTGACGACCTGTGCAAATGTGCGGGAAGTCGATGGATGCAGGTGGCTCAGGATCGTACTTCGTGGCAATCTATGGGGGAGGCCTATGTTCAGCAGTGGACTCAAACAGGCTGAAATGATGATGATGATGATAATGACACGTTTTTTTTAATAAACGTATGTCAGTGATACTCGTATGGATAAAACGTGCTACATAATCCACACTTTTCGAACACTTACCCCGGTTTCTGAAACACTGATCATCGTAGAAGTTAACTAATCAGCTGTCGAGTGGCTTTTCAAATATAATTGAGTAGCCAAAAGGATGGCTAAACTCTTTGAATCGATCATTCTGATATCATTAAAAAGGTCATTCTGATAAATTCAGAGAGTTTAACCATCCTTTTGGCAACTCAAATGACATTTGAAGTTTGGCGACGTGAGATTTTTAATGCCATCGTGTCCGGATTTTTCAATTTAGATTTTCAGGATCAGTTTTTCGGTTCATTTTTTCTGGTTTAACTCATACTCTAAGTCTAGACTCATACAGTGTCGTCTCATCGTCGTAAGCTTACATTCTAATTAACAATAAGTAGGCGTGAATATACAAACAAAAAAAAGTATTATGCTAGGAACCAAGTTAAAGAACTAAGTTATGCCCGTTGCAAGTATCGCGTAATAATTACCGTGTAAGGATTTCATTATACTGCCAATTCCACGAGTGCAATTATAGCAATCAAAGCAATCTCATAATTTGCAACGGCCCATCACGCCGTGTTAATGTGCAAATATAAGCGTACATTTATTATCTTTAGATAGGGATAAACGACCTAGCAATTAAATAAACCTATTTGCACGGATTTCGTCGCTTTTATTTCAATTTTAAATTCACGACGTTCCAAATACATTATATTTACACAACAATTATATATATATTACAATATATTTTAGCGTTAATGCTAATGACATGGTCTCAGACGTTTCCTAGAGTTTTTGTTTTGAAAATGAAGTTCAAAATTATGTGACACTAATTGAAATGTTGTAATACCTAATACTATGAATATAAAATCATTTACTACATAAAAGTTATGTGAATTGTCCAGAATATAGGTAACAATAAGTGTAAACTAAGTAGGGAAAAAATCAGCCATCTGCGAGATATTCTGGTGTAAAATAAAAAACTCATTACCAATTGCCATTGGCCGCGCGGGGAAGCCGCGGTTAACGGCTAGTATCTTATAATATACAAAATGTTGTGAATAACTATTTCCGGAACTCTTTTCCACTTATCATCTTTGCAACTGATCTAGCCGTATTTAGATCCTAAAATGATGGCAATCAACACGCACGATAGGAACATAAGAAGGCACGCATGTAAATCATCTGACCCCTAAAGAAGACACGCGAATGCTTAGCTTTACAAGGATTAACACATTTCAGGCTTTATCTCCAAGTCGGATTTCATTAAAATACCGCCCATAGAAATATTTATAAACATTGGTCTATTTATAAATATTTCTCTAACAAATCAGCATTAGCTGTGAACCACTCGATACCGTATGCCACTTTAAGACGTGAAAATTTTCAAAGCTCCGATCATTTTTCATCTGCGTTACATTTCTTGTAAAATATAAAAAAAAAACTTACCGATTTAAGTGTTTATTTAGATTCATATATGTCCGATTCAAATTATTAGACCGATCATTAAGACATTTGAACGAAGCTTTAAATAAATATATTTTAAAAGTACTTACATAATATTTTAAAAGTGTCTATCCATGTACTCTGAAAAGTATTCGAAACGTCGAAAATTAAAACTAAAACCTTAAATTAACAACTAGCTTTTCGCCCGCGACTCCGTCCCCGTTGGAGCCCTTAAATAAATATCTTTTTTTTTAATAAAAATGACCTTTTTAATACCTCTAAGAACATGTGAATAAAGTTTCATGATAATCGTTCGAGTAGTTACAGCGTGAAAGCGTAATAAACTTACATTCACATTTATAATATTACTATCAGACCAGACAGACGTTGTCCTGTACACGTAGATGACGTATACACGACTTAAATCCGATAACAACATAAAAATATAAAAAAAATGTGATTCTAAACCATTCTCGAATCGGAGAATCTGGAGACACACAAAAAATTTCATTAAAATAGGTCCAGCCGCTTAGGAGGACAGGAGTTCAGTGACATAAAGACGTACAGAAGAGTTATATAATCCTAGATATTCGCACGCGGCTTCGCTCGCGTTGACTCCCTTAAATAAATATCTATCACCTATAAGAACCCTTTATAACTCTTTTTCCAATTAAAAAATAGCCTATGTCCTTTCTCAGGCTCTAGACGATCTGTGTACCAAATTTCATTTAAATCGGTTCAGTTGTTTTGGCGTGAAAGCGAGACAGACAGACAGAGTTACTTTCGCATTTATAATATTAGTATGGATAAAGACTAGGGATTTCTTATATTGGCGGTAACACGTCATAATTATGAAGTCATAATAATGCAAATTCATGTAGTAACATTTAATCAAAGCAAATTCTTTTGGATGTTTACATTGCATTGCGAATAAGGCAAGAAAAATGTTCACAATGTCTTTGTAATCTTACAAAATCTCCGTCGACTGTGGATTGCGTGATGGCTAACGACTACACATAGCTTGGTGATTCACAGTAATTGCGCGCGGGACAAAGTCATTGCATCTTTTTTATCGTGAACAGACTAATGATGTACCAAACTGATATTCGAACGCTGTAAACGTGGTAGTAAAAAAAAATATTCTATCTTTTCATGAAAACACATTATTGCGCTGTTCGTGAGTTATGCGTTATATTATGGCAGCGTTCGTCAAGCAAAGTTTCGTTACTGTTAACACTTCATTGAAGTTAATTTGAACGCACCGTCACGAACCCTAAATAGAGGCTGCCGCGTTGACATAATGTGTTGCGGTTACAATATTGACGTTCCCATATTTATCTATGGAGATCGGTAAACCTTCGTTGTTATTAAAACAGGAAATGCACAGGTAATCATTTGTTAGATTTACTAGAATACTACTAATTATTGTACGATAAATGTTTTCTTTTAATATTTGAAGTTGCTGTGACAACAAAAAAATGTGATAAAAGACACATTTAAGTAAGGAATCTATGAAAAAGTTAGGCGTGTGTTATTAAAGTAAAATATAAGGAGTCATTACGTTTTCTATGTATATAACAAAAAATAGGGCTAATTATCTACATTTGCTTCCCAGTATTTATATTTTTCTACTTCTTTTAAATAATAATGCATATTTTATTTTGTATATTTTGTTTTGCAATGTATTTTAATTAATTCCTAAACAATTCTTCTAGTGAATTTTTCTGATGAAACTTTGTCGTATTGTGCTGCGAACACCCGTATTTTTCTTTATAATATATTTGCACTAATTGCAAAAAATAAGTAACGTTTTTAGACACTTTTTCCGTGCGAGGCATGCCGGTTTATGCATGTTTGGCGTACATATTAATTAAAACATTATTATTGAAACAATATTAAAGTTATAAATGTGAATTTTTGTAGACAAATTAACAAAAATAGCAGGGACTTCGTTTTAATTAGCGATATATTTCAATGCTCGCAAATTATACGGTATAACTACATTGTTCTAACCAATAGTTTTAGAGTAGCTTCGTACTTAAAACAAAATTCGATAATATATAACAAGTTATTAGCTAGCGGGGTCATGGAATTAGCCTTTGGAAAATTTATCATTGTTGAAGCGACAAAGTTGCCTGATGAATTCGATTATAACTATCCCCGTTTCAGTCTTTAGGGAAATTAGATCATTCCAGGTGAAAATAATTGAACCATCTCGAATAATATCGTATTTTATGTGTAGTTTTTTATTTTTAGTGCCGATCTCTGTACTTATGAAATTTAAAAAGTGTAGATAAAACTTTCGCAATCGTATAATCTCATTTTAAGTTGTACAACGCGTCAAAAAAAGGATACTTGATGATTTGTGCGAAGCTATTCTGTTTCGCTTTTTATTCGCTGCTCACATGTCGTCTGCTAGTAGTGACAATTTTTTAATGGGGACACGGTCATTACCCTACGTTAGGAACAAAGCGGCTTTTTTCCTAACGTTTATAATGTGAGTATTTAAAGACCTGCGACCCAAGGGACCGGTTGGCCGTACAAGGTAATTTCCCCTAGCTTCCTGTTTAGGACCAGCTCGATCAAGTGAAATTTTTGGCTACAGACTTTTCGGGGTTAACGTCTGTACTCCATTTGCGAATCCCAACCAAGGCGAATGGCGGCGCTTTGAGGGCGAACAATCATTTGACCAAGATGTTTGTCCAAACAGGAACGTTGTGGGTGGTAAGGGATATTGCTTGTGCATAGGGTAAAGAGCAAAGAGCCTTTAAAAACGCTCACCGTATGGGACTATTTCAAAAGAGTGCAAGTTGGTAACGAAAAGAGTGATTCAACGGAAAAGTCCGAATGGTTCGATGGTGGTATTTCTAGACCTTATAGACCTTATAGCCTTTGTCACATCGAAGATGAGCGCACCCCTATTTATGTGATTTGGGGATGCGAGAAGGCGGTAAGCGATTTGGCGGTTCACCTGATGTTAAATGATAACCGCCGCCCCTTGACATCTGCAACGCCCGCTACCTCTCTCACCAGACGAAACGGGCAAGTCTAACACTTCCTTTTTATACCGTTCTTCTATGTGGTTGTGGTGCTTACTCGGAAGGACCTGCCCATTCGTGCAACAACCTGAGCTATTGCGTGGTCCTACCACAGTGAGTGTGCTCCGTCAAATGAAAGATCTTTTGGGGAAGGGAGAGATTCGACCTAAAACTAATTGTCGTTAGAGTTAATACAGTCTCGACAAACACACAACTCAAAAAATTTGGCAGGTAGTATCTGTTTTTTATGTGAAAAAGTTTCAAACGAGCTGGCGTTTCACCTGATGTTAAGTGATAACCGCCGCCCATGGACATTTGCAATACCCGTAGGGTAGCAAATTCGTTGCCACCTTTAAATAAAGTGGGCCCCGGCTACCTCACTCACCAAACAAAACGCAGAAGTGTAACACTTCTACTTAACGCCGGTGTTCTGTGAGGTCGTGGTACTAACCCGGACGGCCCTGCCCATTCGTGCAACAGTGAACTGTTGTTTGGCCCTACCACAGTCAAAATGAGTACCCGCGAGAGCCGTGATAGCTCAGTGTCCGGGCGCTCGCCTTTAATTCAATATACTCGAGCAACCTGAGTTCGATCCCCGGTGCTGGCACCAATGAAGTTTTTAACTTTAAGTGCTGACTTATCTCGTGCTCCGCGGTGAAGGAAAACATCGTGAGGAAACCTGCATATTTTCGAAATAATAACAAAAAACAAATATTTATTTCGAAGATATGTGAAGTCCGCCAATCCGCAGTGGGGCCGCGTGGTGGACTATGCCCTGATACCCTCTGTATAGAGGAGGCCTTTGCCCAGCAGTGGGACATGTATACGCTGTTACTTTACTTAACTTTTATATTTTACCCATAATAAATGAAAATATTTCCACGACGTTTTTTATAGATAAAAACGATGGTCCGGAGAATAAAAACCAATATTTCGATACTCGTTATATTCCTCTTTGCTTCCGATTCCGAACAAACAAAACAGAAATCAGGAAAAATTGAAAGATGAACCGAGGAGAACCTAATGAAATACTTAGTTGTAGTAAACTAAATGTCTGTAGCTAGAATTGAGTTCTTAGTTCTAACGCAGATTTATGTGCTTGCTTGTCCATTTCTCTTTGTAAATTGACCGTTCGTATCGGTAGTGAATAATTACAACGTCTTGCGAAATGCTTCCCTACATTTAAAAAGATAAAAAGGAACTCGCCATGCCTATATGGCCTATATGGCTCGTGTTTAATAGCTGACATTTATTAGGTTTATATTTTTATTAGGTACTGGCCATCTTGAAGAAAAAATATTTTTATAAAGCAGTTGTGATGTGATGGTTCTAAATGAAAACTTATTCTTTAGGTAATCAGTACTCAATTGTACGTTTCGTGTAAAATGTTCGGGTTGTGTGTTAATTTATATGAGCATTTACCGAAACATCACCAAAGAAACTTTATAGACTATAATATATATAGATGTAATCAATCAATAATAAAATGAGATGCTTATGAGGGTATTTGCTTATGGGTTAGTAGAAGTAACTGTTCCCTCAAATTGACGTAACATTTATGTATGATTTTTTTTAGATCTCATTTATCGCCTTTTTTACCACACATTAAAAGCAACACTGGTCTAGAGTCTGTTTCTCAATCGTAGATTCATTTGACTCGCTTTTGTTATGTGTTGGACGCCACCTACGTTAAATTTTATAATTAAAAAATTACGCTCAGTCTTACTCTGTCTAATCCTATTAGGGTTAAGGGCATAGGTAACTGCTCACGATAATAGTCGAGACTTGTTATAGAATCGTCTAGGCAAATAGCAGATGTTGATAGACTTATGGGGCAAAACGTTATTTTGTTTCGTAATGATTTGAGTGCGCGCGCACCGAGAATGCACCGAGATTAACCCTACATTCCCTGCTCGCTTATCGTGTGGCCCAAGTTACGGGCGGTCGGAGTTAATTTTGCAGTATTCTTAGTTATTCTACAATACGGAAATACTTTATAATCGTTATAAATTATGGTCCAATCAATTTTTCAATCTGTTTTTTACTGTGCACTGTCGGACACAAAATTTTAAAAGTAATAGATACAGCATATGCGTTGGAACTTGGTAATCATTCGATTTTTCATTCATTTTTCAATCCAATGATATCTATTTTTATAAAACATCCATCTTTTGAATTTAAAACGAAACAATTTATAAAGAATTAATGTTTAAATTTTTCGAATTTAAAAATTTATGATTTTCAAAATACCGTTCGGACCCATGTATGACCTATGACCTTATACTTAAAATACGGAACAATAATATTAACACATTTATTAACATATGTCTCTGTTGGACAGTGTTTCTAATTGTTTCAAAAGGTGTGTTTTGAGGAAATTAAGAAAGTTATTTGCGACTTTATACTTCAAATCTGCCAATTTTCATGTTTTTTTCCAGTTTCCTTATTGATTATATCCCGTGTAATATTAATTTTATTCTTACTTAAGTATTCTGCGTTAGTTAAAGTACAGACCTTTTAACAAGGTTTTTGAATATTCCTAACATATGAATGAAAATTAGGATAGCATGTTAATTACCATATAGATAACATAGAGTATATATATCTCCTTCTAATTCCCTTAGTTTTCCAATCTCTAAAGCAAAGTTCATTAAAACTCATGGTTTTTACTGTTTCGTGATTCGTATTAGTTAATTTTAACAAATATAGCGCTCAAGACTTTACATTATGAAATAATCAATTTAATTCTGTTAAAATAGTAATGTTTTAGCTATAAGCCTACGTTCATTCATAATAACGTCATTAATGTTATTAATGCGAAGATTAATAAAGGCCTTAGCCTTTAATACCAGATTTATTTGGCATATACTTTTAACAACAAACGCGTCACATCTGATGAAGCGAATGTAATTATTTTTCCTTTTTTTTTTAATTGATTACGTTAAATGTAGTAATAATAGTTCATATTATTACAAGACTGACATTTACCACGACAAAGGAAAAGTCATCCCTCTCCAGAGCTTTAAAGCTTATGGCGGTAAATTTTGTCTTGAAAAGTTATAAAAAAATGCGTGTCTTCTAAAGATATATACTTTTATCTATCTTCTATCAAAAATTCTCAAAAAGTATGTGACAGTCACTTTGTCTAGTAAAATGGAAGTGACAGTTATTGTAAAAAATATTGTTTTAATCATGTTCATTCATCTTCACGGATGTTCTGGATACGCCTTTCACCCCGTCACCTTCTCTCATGAAAATCTAAGAGAAGAAAAATTATTTAAGTTAAAACGTTCACGCTCATGTCTTGTACCAAAACGCGACATCCTATGACTAACATCCATTGTGAACTGAAAAGAGGCCCGCTGGAAGCGCATCCGCTACGGCACAAGCATACTATTTTATTGGCAACGCGAAATTATTCAGCAGTCACTGACATATTAATATTATAATTACACTAACAGACCGACAGACGTTGTCCTGTACACAAGACTTATATCGGAAAGAAAAATGTGAATCTAAACCATTCCCGAATCGACCTGAAGACACACAAAAATTTCATTTAAATCGGTCTAGCCATTTGGGAGGAGTTCAGGGACACACGTACAGAAGAATTATATATATAAAGATACTGTTTACCCATAGACACCCGGCATGGGCAGATCGTTGATATGCAGCGAGAGAAGAGTTGCGAAAAGGACAAACCCCTGACGAACTCCGGCTCGGATGAACAGCCTTCGAGGACTACCCGGAGAGACCGTTCACTCAGAAAGTCATTTATCTAACCGATTAGGCAAGGAGTTATGCCGCACGCTGGAAGCTTGCTGAGTAGGCCGGCGTGTCAAACTCTGTCAAAGGTCTAGGGGATAAAATATCTAAAGATTTATCACCATTTTTATTTAAAAAAAAACTGTTTTCATAAACCGTTTTAGTAAAATCTTTTCTTCTAATATAAAAACTTTACTTAATAAAAATTAACTAAGCGATAGGCAAATATGAACTAAAAATATTAATAAATGTCCCTCTTGAAGTCTTATATCACATACACGTCAATAATGGTAGAAATTGACAACAATTTTTATCACAAAAATTAAAATCAAAACAAATATTTTAATAACAATTTTATAATAATTAATTCCATTAAAACAATTATGAAACATTTAAGCATGCTTACCTATATGTTCGAAATAAAAAAAAACATTTAATAGTTCCAAATAGTGTTTGAAAAAAAAAATTTATAAAATCTTATTTTTTAATTTAGAGGACTAAACTAAGATCATATGATATACCGGTATTTAACTCCAGATTATTATCTATACATTTATACAGATAAATAAAATTGGAGTGTCTGTTTGTAATATTAAAATAACCGCTTTTTACTGAATGCATATGGATACACGGTACATATACCAAAATAACATTATTTACAATATTTGTCTGTCTGTCTGTTTGTTCCGGCTCACCATCTCTGAAACGGCTGAACCAATATGGATGGGATTTTCACTGGCAGATAGCTGATGAAATAAGGAGTAACTTAGGCTACTTTTATTTTAGTTTTTTTTTATTCAAAATTCCACGTGGAAGTCGCGGGCACAGCTAGTTCATAATAAAATTATGCTACGCAAGTAAGCGTATGACATCGAATATGTTACATTATTGCGTCTTCTAGAGGGCGCTGTTAAAATTAAGATGTATAATTAAGCATTTAATTTAAAAAATGTTTTAATGGATAATAGTAATATATGTTAATTTTTTTTTCAAATACTAGGTATTTAGTTTTTATATTAACAAATTTTGTAATTTTAGTAAGAAAGACAACTAACAAACTTTAAATTAAATTTTATATATGGACATGATACAGATGATGTTAAAGCTTAGAAATTATTTTAAGATACACTTTTTTAATTTGTTGTTTTTTGATCCTTTGTGTAAAAAAAAACAAGTTACTCTAAAACTATCTTCGTACACGCTCTCTATTAAAATTTGTAGATTGGCACTACTGTTAATGTTAGTACTACAATATAAAATAACCTCCATGATTTTCGGAAGAAAAATATTAACGTATCAATAAATCAAATACAATTTTTTTTAAAAAGTTGATTAACATAAATTATGATATCTTATCACATGTGTTTAATAAATGTTAATTAGCCGTTCCTATACAATAATACATATATGAAAAAAAAATATTTCCAACATTTTTAAATCCTAGTTTCAATAAGATATTTCAGCGTAAAATTAAAAAAAAATAGTTTTATTAAAAGTTTAATGATCTTGTAAAAATTCATTTTAGGCTGTTCTAAGCCATATGGTAAAATGTGTATCTAAAATAAAGTGGCAACATTTCAAAAAGAAAGTGAAGTGAAAGAAATGAATTTACGAGAATAGGTCGCAAGTCGCATAGATTTTTGGTTGATTTCCTTTTCACTTTACTTTCGTATTCTCAGTAAGATCTAATAAACTCGCGTTCATTTGTGTTTCTGCTTGTATTTTGAGTCAACGAACTGGACACTTCACTTCCGAAAACAGGATAAGTACGAGAGTACACAGCATCTTATTGATTTTCTTTCCTCGCATATGCTTTCCACCAATACGGAGTGGAGCTAACATTTAGAGCGGTTCTGTGATCTGATTTAAATACCTTTTTACTATTTAAATAAGCAATATCAGTGAATTTTAACCTTATTTGGTGTTAACATTGCATTCAGTTAAAATGATGGCAAATACGCTCGACACCGTAAACGCGAATCAACCTACGCAAAATGGTAGTAAACTGCAGCCTTGCAACAATGAGTCCAAGACTAATCTCATCGTGAACTACTTACCTCAGACCATGACCCAAGAAGAGATTAGATCGTTATTCTCCAGTGTTGGTGAAGTGGAAAGTTGCAAATTGATTCGCGACAAAGTCACCGTATTTCCCGATCACATCCTCAACGGGCAGAGTTTAGGCTACGCGTTTGTCAATTACCATAAAGCGGAAGACGCAGAAAAAGCTGTTAACACATTAAATGGCCTCCGATTACAGAATAAGATAATAAAAGTGTCTTATGCCCGTCCGAGTTCTGACGCAATCAAAGGCGCCAACCTGTACGTTTCGGGTCTGCCTAAACACATGACACAGCAAGACTTGGAGAAGCTGTTCTGCCCGTATGGAACAATCATCAGCTCCCGCATCCTCCATGAGAATGTCTGTGTCGGTCATCTCCTCCAAGGCGGCATGGATGACCAATCAATGCAGGGGCCTTCAAGAGGCGTTGCGTTTATCCGTTACGATCAAAGGTGTGAGGCAGAAGCAGCTATACGGGAATTGAATGGCACTATCCCACCAGGAGGCAATGCTCCCATGACTGTTAAATGTGCAAACAACCCAAGCAACCAGAACAAGGCGCTGGCGCCATTAGCTGCATACCTGGCTCCAACGTCTACACGCAGATTTGTCGGCCCAGCTGGTAAAGCTTTACTAGCAATCAATAAAGGTCTGCAGAGATTTTCGCCCCTGGCAGATCCTATTATACAAGGTAACGCTCTTGGCGGTTCAGGTTGGTGCATTTTCGTCTATAATATTGGGGCTGATACAGAAGAGAGCACTCTTTGGCAGCTCTTCGGCCCATTTGGTGCCGTCCAGTGTGTAAAAATTATAAGAGATCCTACTACTAACAAGTGCAAGGGTTATGGCTTTGTCACTATGACTAATTACGATGAGGCTGTTGTTGCAATTCAATCTCTGAATGGATACTCGCTTAACGGTCAGGTGCTGCAGGTCAGCTTCAAAACGAACAAGAGTAAATCCTAAACTGATACAAATTCTAGTCAATAAATTGTAGCTAATGTGAAAATGTTGATCATTTCTGTCATGATTCCCTGTCACGTAAATTAAATATCAAATAGAAAATGATGTGACACCAATCATGGCATGATACCGAATTGTAAGTGTTCATAGAAGGAAAGTACAAACCATCTAATATTGCAGTTTAAGCATCACAATTCAATAACGTAAGTAAAGACATTAGTTAAATAAAACTCCAATTTGACTCTTGTCTTCTTTGAAATTCGTTGTTCTCTTAAACTATTATTTTGACCATTTGATATTCTAAGCCATTCATAATTTATAAAAACTTGCTCCAAATGTAGGAAATGTGTATTACATATTATACAAAAAAAATACAACTTTTCTATCATTTCTGTATTTGTAAAAAAAATACAGTGCTCCAGGCTATAGACTTTATGGTTCAATTAATTTAAAAATAGGTTGAATAGCTTTTGTGGTTTGTGTATTATTTATTAATTATTCACTTGTCACATTGTTTAATAACAATATAATTAATTTGTGTATGTACCAGATAAAGCTTATTTATATAGTTTGACGAAAAGATTTTCATAAATTATTTTTTAGTTTTAGCATAGAGCTAATAAGCTTATTTATTACATATTCATCCTTGTTTATGTTTGAATGCTATATTTGCATTGGTATTAGGTGAAATTAACAGCTAACAAAACAAAGTGCTTATGTAATAGAAAGTACAGAAAGTTTATTGTTCATAAACAATTTAGGCAAATTTGAAACATGGTAAAATAGGATTCCCAGCAATTTACTTTGTTTTGATGAGGAATGACAGTGCAATATTAAAGATTTTACTCTAAGTAAAAATATATTAAAAAAAGAGTTTATTATATGTATTTGAAATCCTGTGCAATTCACAAATGTATCTATTTTCAAAAGTAAAATCTGCAATACTAATAAAAATATACAATTTATATGAAGTACCATGAAGTATTCACAATATTCACTATTGTGTCTCTACCAAAGATGTCAGACACTATCGACTGATTTAATCATTAGATTAAATATTCATGTAAAAATGAGCGTAAAATTAGCACTTCCACTTAAGTTAACATTAATATTATGTCCATAAAAGCATAGGTGTAGCCACAGTCACAGTGTAGAGAACATGTTCCATCTCTTTTAGTTACCATCCAGTGAAATTGAGAGAAAATAAAACTCAGTATGGATATTTATATTTCCACATAGGTCCAGTGTTTTAATGTATAAAATATAAATAGCCTTAGATGCATAATATTTCAACTCTTACTGTAGGACAGACCATGGCTACACCTATTCAGTGACCCTACTAATTATTAAATTCAAAAATTCCATTACTTAAAAGTTAAGGTAAATCTCCATTAAATGCACAAAATCATTATGTAAGATGAGTAACTAATTTAAAAATCATATAATGTATAAATTCATGTTTTACAAGTTGCTTTTCTTATATAAACCCACTTAAAACATTGACTGGTGTATAAAAACACAAATCCGAAGTTTTGTCTGGAAAAGGTGACATTAAAAAGATTTAAGATCACTTTGACCATGTAATGAATCTAAATTGAAAATTATGATGATGTTGGACCATATCATGACTACAGTATCTTGATCAACATTTTAAATTAAATTTTTGTATTGACTTGAATATTATGTACCATGTTGGTATATTTGTATTAATGTGTATGTCAAGTAAAAAATTTTGCATTAATCTTAGTCTGAAAAGTTTTTCTCATTTAAAATGCAGTTTGCAATTTGCTTACTGTGCATATATTAATAAGAAGATGTTTCATGCCACTATGACATGAGGGCTAAATTTAAATTTCATCTTTTACGGTATGATATTGTCTCTCTAATTCATTTGATTATATAATCGCTATTTATTGTTACACTTAAGTAATGTATAATTAATAATTTATTGTCATAATAGTGAATAGACTCTTATAATAGATTTCATTTGATGTTATTATTAATATATTGAATATTAGTGTAAGTTCGGACATTCATTTGGTAAATTTGTTTACAGTAACACACCTATCTCATGATTTATCTTGATATTTAGTAGTTTCCGTAATTGGATAGATAAATTATTCATAGTTAAATGCATATCACGTCCCAGAGAGTGCATTGTTGAAAACTTGGATTATACACAGTCATGTATAATGCATTTTCTATAAGTAACCTGTTTAATTTCTATAATACTGCTAAGGATAAATGTTTCATTAAGGTTAATAATTATTTATTTAAAGTACTTAACTACACGGAACTAGTCAGTTATAATTTTGCGCAACATAAATCTTTAAGTACCTTATTCTTAAGTATTTAAAAAAAACGTGTTCTCTATTTAAATGTTAGCTTAGGATTTGATTTGAAAATTATGTTGGTGTGGTGTTTCGTTAACTTAAGCATAGTTTACCATTAAAAACACACAGCAACAAGTGTAATGGTGTGTACGAAACTAGTCACAGGTAAAACATACCTCGAAGTAATATAATCGCAAAAGTGTAAGAAATCCTTTGGGGGCCTAAGTCGCAAAGTATGACTGATCCATATCATGAACGGAAACCCATTTAATATGCTTCCTCATAAGACCACAGTCCTACAAAAGCCGCCTTAAATTTATACAGTTCCTTATAGCTAATTTAGACGAATGTTTTTTTTTGTTGTCGCGTTTACAATTATTGTAATACAATGTCGTTTGTAGTACCGCCCAAAGGATTTCGGACATATTAAAGATAGTATGTGTTGTGTCGTCCCTGACTGATTCACATTTCACACTAACCAATGAAAGGAGTATTAAGTCAGAACAGTTGTCAGTATTATCTATCTATATGTAACGCCAAGAAACGGAAGAATTCTACTATGCAACGAAAGGAACAGCTGATTTCGTTTCAATTCCCGCCTTAATACATACAGATAGATGTGTTGACATACCTAGATACACCTGTCCCGTTTACCGTTTTGTTCTCAATTTACTATTTCGTGGTATTTTATTTGTGTTTAGTGTAGTCTCAGTAAATTTAAATACTAATATTTCTCAGATTTTTTTAGTGTTTATTTATCTTAACAAATATTTAACATTTTTTGTTATTTTTTTTATATCATTTCTGGGCAGGTTCGGGTATTGTAAGGTTTGGCCTAGTGTGTAACTAGAAATATAAGACAGAGTACAAATTGCCGATACTGCAATGAAAAAAAAGTTTGGCTTACCTTTTTTATTTGAAATCTCAACGAATGTAATCTGATGTAGGGAATATTGATATAGACATTAAATATCGACATTAGCAATAATATTTAAGCATTCTTTCATTTAACCCTTATCACCAGTTTAAATTCTTCCTATCCTTAATTTTTTTTTCCTATAAATTCCTAAGTATATTTATTTCCGTTCTTCGCTTGAAATGTTCATTTAAGTTTTCCATCTCATCGTCAACAAGCATATGAAATTAATATTACTTTCATGTATAATGATTGGAAATTTTTTCAACATATTTTATTTAGTTTAACATAGATGCCTTTTTTCACTTTTATAAATTCGTCTCATTAGTAACATGATACTAAGTTGTTCATAATTTGCACATGGAGAAACACCCAGAATCAGAACCGGAACAATTATTGTTTCTAAATAGTCTAAATGCTGGCCTCAAACGGAAATCGAATCCATAATACGTCACATATGTCGCGACTTTTAACTTTTTATATTAGTAGATTCCTATCGTATTCGTATGTTTTGTATTTTGTAAACTTCTGATTATTTGGTTGCATATTCAGTTCTATAGATGGATTTTGATTTTCACGGAATTTGTTTCGCTGATGGCGCTAATATTTTGATTTGTCTAAGACGACGTGGATGAATGAAACTATATAATATATACCTAAACTCAAAGAAAATGCATGCTAACAACTTTATTCTCGTTTTGATTTAATTTCTCATGCATTAATTTTGTGTTTATCACTACCATATTAAAAAGCGACCAACACCTTATATAGGTATTTGACATTGTTAGTTTATATTTAATAGTTACATAATATAGATACTAAAATATTTTTAAAATCAAACAATTCATTATCCTCTTTAATACAAGGTGAGTAAATATTTTGAATTGTTTTGTGAAATAAATGGAAAACTGATGTTATATCTAGTTTCTCTGTTACTTTCTTAAAAGTATTATGATGAATCAGATCCAGTTGGCTTGTCTGCTATGTGCAAGTCAAGTAACAATAAAAATCAAGATGGCGGATAATATTCGCCATATTGTTGGGGCAGGGGAAGTATTTCAAATCACTGTGACCAAATAGGTTCCATTCCCGAATTTATATTAAGGCCTGCTGACGCGCACAGTTGAACTTAAAGAAACTCCAACTTAACCTTTAACTCATTTAAGGGTTGATGTGGCAAGAGGTACTTCAACAGCATTGAAGTACTTTAGGTAGATTTTAACGAAGATTCGAAACATTGTTTGTTTATATAATAAAATTAGTTTTGTAAAATATTTTCAATAAGAATTTAGGAGTTGATTCATTAGATTACATCTCGAATAAAACCTCGTACTAATTGCTTTGAACATTCAAATGAAATACCTACTTTGATTTCCGCGAATATCCTATTAGAAAAAGACATTTCCATAGGTTGTTTTATACTAATTTCCTCATTAATTAAATAAATTTATACTACTACTTTTCGTTCTTTAAGTAACGTAAGTAGATAAGTATATTTATATATCGATTCATTTAATGAGACATGCAAATTTGAAATGGATCAGGGAACGAATCTATTCAGCAATTCATTCCCCAAGTTCTAAATACGATTGAGGGATAAGCTGTGGCATTTAATGTGTTAAATCGATTTCAGTAAAGGGCTCTGGCTGCGACTGCGTAGTGTAGACCATTATTACGTTTCTTACCGACTTACGTGTGAACCTTGATAGGAAATAAGAAGTCATCGCCAAAGAAATTAAATATCTTACTAGAATTTAATTTACAAAAATGGTAACACTTAGACAAGCCTCCCTGTATAATTAGGTAGTCAAGACGTGAATTTGTTACTAACAAATTCATGTCTTGACTAACTATTTCTATTTTATTTATATTCATGAAGCCAATTCTGTAGCGCTGGATGTGGCCAAATACTGCCCGAAAGAAATTTAAAAAGGGGCTCGTATGACTCAAAAAGAAGTACCTAGTTGGAATTTGGTTCTATATTAAACTACGATTCTTTCTATTAAATCGCTACTAATAATTGGACCAGCCTTGCGATTTTCTAATTTATATTATAAATATTCTATCACGTTTAAAGATAAATTGGGTTAATATTTTTTATTATAAGTTTTGTTTATGTCTATATTTTTTGCCTGTATTATTTGACCGAATAACGGATTACGATTTAATTTAATAATAGAATTAAATAAAGTTTTACAAAAGTCCTTAACTAAGTTTAATACTAATTAATTAAGTCATTAACGGTGGTATGGCCACGCAGCAGCCTCGGCTGTTGCACGAATGGGCAGGCTCGTCTGGGTAAGTACCACGACCTCATAGAAGACCGGCGTCAAGTGGAAGAACTATACTTTCGCGTTTTGTCTGGTGAGTGAGGTAGCCGGAGCCCAATTTCTAAAAAGGTTGTCAACGCATCTGCAAACCCTCTGGTGTAGCAGATGTTCATGGGCGGCGATATTCACTTAACATCAGGTGAATGAACCGTCTGCTCGTTTGGCAACTTTTCACATAAAAAAAAACTGAGGGGTATCTAATCGGTCTGGAGTTAAGATGACGAAAAGGCCCCGCCATTTGCTGGTGGTCGATTATATTGAACAAACTACCGGTCATTGCGCAATTCATCCAGGTGCAGTACGATGGTGACTGGGGATATAACAACTGCTGTTATCTGTTTACCCATTTTTTTTAATTGTAGTGGCGGGCAAACTACACCACCTGTGTAATTGGCTTGGAGGTTGCCAATGATCTGACGTCCAATATTCATTCTACGATTACCTCACTAAAGCAAGGCACAAAGGTATAAAAACTTCGATCACTTTTGACGTTCCCCTATGCGACTGTGGTGTTTGGTATGGTTATGGAATCGGCAAGGATCTCCTCTCTTAAAAGGACATTGATGCATAGATTACAGACTCTTGTTTGATGCTAGAAATAATAATATATGGAAGAGTCGGTGTTGTTCCTCACCAATTTGCTTCTGAATTGCAAGTAGTGTCGCATTCGCCAAAACACTTATGTGAACAACAGTTAGATGCTCCGTTTCTAGGTGTTTCTCCGTGAGCAATTTATGTCGTTAAATCGCCGATACGGTCCAGGATTGTCTGTCCCGCAATGCGAATTACGTTATTTAGAAATTCTTATTTAATTTATTCAATTTTATTTCATTAAGGCATACAATAAACTGTACAAAAATTTTATACATCAATTAACATTATTATTACCTATACATTAATACAGATAATATAATTATGTACATTCAACACCGTATAACCAAATTTAAAGAAATAGAAAAGAAAATTGTAAATCTGGATTGTAATTCGTAATGTAAATCTGGAATTAGAAACGCAATTGTTTATTTTTAATCTCGTTAAAGACAGCTTGTTACTTAATGCTTCGACTTAATTACTTTTCAACAATATCTATAACTATCAAAAAATAACAATAGATGTAAGAAAGACTAATAATTTCAATAACATTTCATTAGTTTGTATCAATGTTATTATCAAGTCTGTAAGGCTGAACTAAGAATCAACGAATTTAACGTTAGGTAATTGTAGTGTGTTAGTATTGCCCTTTAAATTTATCTTATATTAATAATCTTATATTTATAATATTTTATCAAAAAAGAAAAATATTTCACATAAGCTCCATAATCCATAGGCCAAAATTCTATATACCAGTCAATGATATTATTTACAAAGATGTGACGTTAGCGGACCGAAATTGAGGAACTCAAATTACACCAATTGGTGTAATTAAATTGCAATATACTGCTATGTTTTTAGATAGACTGTAATAGACTGCTATGTTTTTCCATTATCATACGTTCTATATTATCTGTCACGTTCATTTCTATATGTCATATAATGTAAAGCGGAATTCATATAATGTAAAGCGGAAGTCATATAATGTGAAGCGACTCAACCGATGTTACAAATGTCCATGGACGGCGGTGACCGCTTATCTTCAGGCGGTGATGGTCATCCATATTGTTGAACATAATTGTATCCAGTAACCAAATCTACAGATAGACAGAATATTGATTCCGGACGTCAGTCATTAATAAATCAAGCTTTTATCAATCAAATTTCGTGTTCATTATTAACTAGATTACGCCGTCGACTTTATTAGGGACATCACAGCTAACACTCTTGTGTAAGACTTTCCATATCTTCATTGAAATCCATTGAGTCTTAACGGAGCTTACCCGAGACAGTCCTTCGGACAGAGAGACAGGCTAAAGTTCAAAAAAACGGTAAATTATGATTAGGCGTCGTGTAAATAGCAATTCTCTTTGATTTGTGTTGTACTACGAACAATTTTCGTTTTGCGAGACAGTCGCATTCTAGCTGGCGGTTCACTTGATGCTAAGTGATTACCGACATCCACGTAAATTAAATTTTACCACGCCTACGGTGTTGCAAATGCGTTACAAACTTTTAAAACTGCTGGAAATGGAACTGGCGAGAGTGGAAATATTTGTGATTTTCGACCTGAAAACCAATTTAATGAAGACACATTATATTAATTTTAGTCAATCCAACATGTTTTCTATTTTATTCTAACGCATGTTGTATAACTGGGACCATTTTATGTGTAATTTACTATGCAAACTAGTTCAGTATCGTAATTAAGTTGAGAAAAAAAATTTAACGGTTTGATTATTCTAACAATTATGTTAAATCTCAAACTTTTAGTTTGAGCATCATTATAAATAATAAGTTTTTATTTAAATTAAAGTTTGTTTGAATTTCTTTATTTCTGAATACTTACTGAGCACCTAGCTGCATGCCTAGGCCCCGCGTGTGTACCTACATAAAGTTACATTTAAATTTACATATCACTATTACCTAAGTGTCACGTATATCATTTGGCAATCAGTAATTGTGATATCTATTTTCAACAAAACGAAATCCTTTAACGGTTAATGGGTACCTAATTCTACCCGTATCTAGATTGAATAAAATAAGTAAGTCTTTTTTGGGACAATGTAGGTAGTATACGCTTTTACAAGAAAATCCCAGAAAACGTTCAAAATGAATCAGTTGCTAAATTAAAAAAAAAAGGTCTCGCTGAGTTTCTTGAGCCAGTTTTTCTCAGATCAATGGCTTTTTTTAGTAATTGTAATGCTTCTATACAGCGTGTCGTTACCATCGCGACAATAAATGAACATACGTCTAACGCTACTTGCCAATAATCATAAAAAAATGTTAACGTTAAACAAAATCCATAATTAAAAAAAAAATACTTTTCAAACAAACTAATTAAGTAAAAAGAAACAAAATTTGTAAAATCCTATACAACTCGCGCCACAGCGTCGCATTACAAGCCTCTCTTTCTAAAAGTATGTTTTGTCTCTTTTAAATTCATTCAACCCATTAATATGCTTTGTGACCTTTACAAATGAACTTTACGTTACAGTTTTATACATAAGGGTGTTCTAAAATTGTTTGTTTTGGAAAATTTAATAACTCGGTAAATATTGATGTTTAAAGAATCTAAATGTTTAATACAATTTTAAAAAGTTATCCTCTATATGTGTGTTCATTTAATATTGCTTTGTCGGAGTAGGTTTTAGTTCAACAGGTCTATGCCAGCAGTTTTTCCGCGACGTCAAATATTTTTGCACTCATAACGGACTGGCGTGCGCCGCCGCCATCGAATAGAAAGTCTATTAACTCTCTCTCAGTCTTAACGCCCGCAGCGCGGACCTCATGACGCTTCCGTTGATTGAGTAATACCAAGATGACTGGCGCCCGGTTCCTGAAACACTGATCATCTTAGAAATTAACTAATAAGCTTTCAAATGGCTTTTCGAATGTCATTTGAGTTGCCAAAAGAATCGTTAAACTATTTGAATTGGTCATTCTGATCATAAAGAAAACCTTTCTGATATCTGATAAAAAGTGTTCTAACAAAAAAAGAACCGACTTCAAATAAAATGTACTTACGTAACTATTACAACGTTACATGCAAAACAATGCATATTTATGCGATAGCAGCCAGTGCGGTTGATTTCCTGTCATATTTCGAAGAGCTGCTATCCCCGAAAATCATCATCAGATCTATATGAAATTTATATGGGACCATTTTGGACTCAAATCCTTTCGAACAAAGAACAGAATATCGCAAATCCGTCTCTATATGACAAAGTTATGCCCAAACATACATAAAAAAGAAAACAGAAACATCCGAATTGATAACCTCCTTCTTTTTGAAGTCGGTTAAAAAGCCATTTGACAGCTGATTAGTTCATTTGTATGATCAGTGTTTCAGCAACTGGGCGTGAGTATTATAAAACTAAGCATTGCTGGTGGACAATAGACAAATAGTCCTGTTTTAAAACAGTTGTGATCCTCAAAACTGTTTTAAAACAACTTAGGTCTAGTCGAATACTGACCACGCTTAATGTGCACTAGTGCGTTTTACGCTAGAGGATGTGGGTTCGATCCGGTGGGACCCCTACTGGAAAAATATTGTGTGGTGAACATAGTGTTTTTCCAGTTTCTGGGTGTTTAAATATGTATTTATTTACAAAAAAAAGTATGTTTAACTATGTCTATCAGTTTTCTAGTATCGATAGTACAAGCGATGCTTAGGTTTTTTGACTAGAGAACGTTGTGTTAAAATGTGTCCGAAATATTTATGTATATTATATAGAATTTGATGCATTTATTTAACGTTAAATTAATAAATTATAAAAAAATTAAAAGAATCGCTGGTAGCTCCTTAGCAACTCTTTTAGCGTTGTATTGCCACTATGTTTTTACCTGACGCTTATTGTAGGTACAGGACAATATTTTAAGCACCTATTCGGGTTTGTTACAACGGAATAATAAAAAAAAACTATAACGTTATTTCTACTAGTCCCTGTTTATTATCTACTCTATTCCTAAGTTAAGACTAAGTCTTAACAAGTTCTTAAAAAAATTGAAAGATTCATCATGCAATGGCACTAATACCTATGTCTGCCGTCGTTCTTAATTAAAACCGTTGTAGCATCGGAGAATTTATTTGACGTTATTTACACTTTAAGTGATTATAAGGAGAAAGTGTCTGAACGTAACAGTTTGAAAGTCAGACATATTTATGTATTTAATCTATATTAATCAGAGGCCGCTTCTTTTCTGAACTCCGAATCTTCAGATTTATCAATCGTAATTATTCGATATCTAAGTACCTAAAGGTTAAAATTCTAGAAGTCTAAGTGAAGATCCATTTATGTTAACAAGCAGGCGAGTAGCATTTATAAAGTGATAAATATATTAAAATTATTCATTAACAGACAAGCTGTCATGGTTGCCGTGGTTTAGCTATGTGTATGACTCAAAACTAAACCGTATACCTTTCTCTCTCTCTAAAAAGTAGTTTACAAACGGTAGTGCAATTTTCTTGTTAATGTAGTATTTAAATGTGTCACATAAAGTTTTGGGGTTATTAATATTGCAAGTATTGATGAAATTTTTATAATTAGATTCTTTATTTGATTTAATTATTTTTAATACGAAAAATATCCAAGTCAACGCCTAAAATGCGTTTTTAATATAATCTAAAAATCTAAAGATTTAACCAATTGAGCTTTAGGTAGTTCAGTATAAGAGTTATATTCCCTTAAATAATGGAGCTGAAAGTTTTAACTCGGCGGATAGAATTTGAATACCTAATTCACGGATCAATAGAGCGGTCAGTTTTGTGGATGTGCTTTGCGGTGGTAAGAAAATTGAACACCATTTTCGATGATTCAGTTTGTGATAATGGTTATTTTGTTGTAATAATATTTTTATTTCATATAATTGTAATACTATGTCTTTTATTGCATAGCGCATAGAAGGATTATTCTAAAAGCGTTATTAACGCTGTTGATTCACCCAGATATGATTAAACAAATCGAATAACTTAAAACTATGTCTTTTCTTCTTACGAGTACTGGTGAATTTAATGTGTAGGTACTGTACTATTACACTTTAATGTGATTTTACAATATGTTCCTCAAATGTTGCAATTAATATTTGGTATTTTAACATTACCTTATCTTATCTAAGTACCTTATGTTTTGTTAGTGAAAAACATTTTAAATATAGTATTTTATTCACTAGTATCTGCTTAAACTGGAACGAAAGAGACATCCGTGAACTCGATTGGAGGGATATTTTGAACAGTCGTATTTATTAACACAGTAGCAATTTTGCCGAGGGGTGTATGAAGTCATGTCACCCTAAATAAAGTTCAACGACCCCCGCTCACGATCAACAAACTGGATGTGGTCCAGATACAGGGGGATGATACACATGAGGATAGAAAAAAATGGTTCTCCCTACCAAACTTTTTAAAACTGCAAATATTTTAACAAAAATAATATACTTACTGAAAATTAAATAAATTGCGAAAATCAAATAAAAAGTGAGTTTTTATTATCATAACAAACCATTGACAGAAGTATTTAAAAAAAAGTACATCTTGATCTTGATCATAAATATTTTGGCCCTGATGATGAATGATGATGCTTCTAAAATAAATGATAAAATTGGTCAAATTTGCTTTTAGCCCATTTTCCTCACCAAAAATGTTAAAAGTTACTTAAGTTATACATTTTAAATTGGTTATTTTTAAAATATATTTTAATGGTTTATTGGCTATATTGCCAAATATTGATATTATATATTGTTGGTTACTTATGACATCGTCGTGCATGGCAAACAGAATAACTGAAGATTAAAAGTCTTGAAAATACAAACGTTTTTTACTTTTTAACCTACATCTCAT
The DNA here is from genome assembly GCA_933534255.1 of Iphiclides podalirius. Classification (NCBI taxonomy): domain Eukaryota; kingdom Metazoa; phylum Arthropoda; class Insecta; order Lepidoptera; family Papilionidae; genus Iphiclides; species Iphiclides podalirius. Next base: position 24,604 of record OW152821.1, on the reverse strand, counting down.
TTCTTAAGTAAGAGTCTAGTTAATATTGTATACTTTTTATAAATAATGTTCTGGTTGCCGTAATCTATGTAGGAAAAACGTATTTCTTAAAAAAGTTAAGCTCGAATTATTATTATTTAAATAAAGTTTCTTGTACATTTATCGCTATTCTCTTATAACCGCTGGTGTCTGTTGATAGTTTATAATATATATATTTTAATTTTAACGATGGTTGTATTACAAAGTACAATAAATATAAGTACAATGTTTTGCAATAAAGCAGTGCTATTTGTACAAATATAAAATAAAAGAAGTTGTAACGTTCAAGGTTAAATGAGTAAAAACAAGATATCAATATACAACTTTTAAGTAATCTTCCTACTGGGGATTTGTTTATCAGGTATTTTCCTTTCAGACGTATTGACTTTATGAACCATTTACGTCTCTAGTGGTAGATCAAACAAACTATCCCTACAAATCGATAAAGTATTATTTTTGTTCTATGGGTTGTTGGTTCATATCCGATCCGAAGGATCACATTTACTATGTTTAAATAAAATGGTTCGTAGCTAATTAAGTTTTAATTAAGTTAAATATAACTTTCTATACGTTGAATTCAGAAGGGTTCAACTTTGAAAGGATAATTTAAAAGTATAGGGTATAGTGTTGCTATTGGCCAAGAATATTACCAGATATATAAAATTCTGATGTTTCAGATATAAAAGAACTCTTGAATATTACTATGTTATAAAAAATTACCAGATAAAAACCAGTCGACTCGCCAACAAATCGACTTAACTATTAAGTAACAAATGGCTTATTGTACTATTAATGTTTAGCAAATAACTAAAAGGTATTTATTATTTAAAGTTTGATAAGCGATGACTCTCTTCAAACAGCTTAAAAGAGAAGGTGTTAGTTCTCATTTTGAAGATTTTAGAGCTGTTAACATTTATTAAAATTAAGCGAACACCGCATACACATATAATGATTAAAACAACGGATTTATTTGACTAAATTTAAGTGGAATATACATATAAATAGTTAAGGGAATAATTGAATTGTAATGTTCACATCTCAAACATCTTCTTTTCAAGAGTACTGCAGTTCGCTTTTTTCTTAAAAAAAAATATTGATTAAAGTTATCAGCTTTGAAGTAATTTTGTAAACAAAACCATAGAAATTGAAACTACTTTTTACATTCTATATCAGATAAAATTACAAAAATATAGTATGGTTATAGAACATACGATATGTACACCTACTTCAAGCTTTTCTTAATGCCTACTAATATTTCATTAACATTTAAAATAAGAAATAGATAATAGTGAGCTTCCAATAATTTAAATGGTAATGCTCCTTTTTTATTAATAGGTGAGAATTATATAGTGATAAAAAGCAGACAGTTAATTTTATAAAAGCTCATTAGGAGGAAAATAATTTCTTAAGTGGCTACACCATTCTTTGACATTATGATGACGTTGACACTGTTGACATACAATCCTATTCATATTTCCTACTACATACATAGTACATACTTAATTACTTACAATATGTTTGCAAATTGCAAATCAAATTGCAAAATGCAGAGTTGAATTTTGAAACGGCATTATCTATTTACTTAATAGTTTAATAATTCATTGTGTAGGTGGTATTTACATAAGAAGAATACGAAATGCCTGTAGCCTGTGATTGTTTTATATTTACTATGTAATATACACTGAAGAGTTTACTTAGCCAAATTAACGTAATACTTGTATTACGACTTTAAAAATTGCTATAGTTCATATACTGTTTATAAACTTATATTGAATTTATAGAAAAGTGCATTAAAACAAAATGGAGTCACTTTCAAAGCAAGAGTTAATATCGACAATAACAAAACAAGCTGATCAAATTAAACGGTATGAGGCGAGACTTAGAGGTAAGTTTTGTTTTTTACTTTTGTCAAAAGAAAAATGTGAAGTATAATATTTTACCTTAGTGCTACCTATTTACGTGTTGGAAGATATTTTAGAAATATTTACATCTAAATCACAAAACACGTAGAAAAACAAATAAAAAAAAAATTAAATTTACAGATGTCGTCGCTGCATACAAAGGTCTAATAAAGGAAAAAGATGCCTTGGAGGCTAGTTTAAAGGCTTTAAGTAATGAAGAATCTTCCAATGAAGGTATTTATAATTTGATCATTGATTTGTATCTTTAAGCCGTCATAGCTCAGTGTCCGGGCGCTCGCCTTTAATTTAATATACTCGAGCAACCTGAGTTCGATCCCTGGTGCCAGCACCAATGAAATTGTCAATTTTAAGTGCTGAATTATCACATGGTCAACGTTGAAGGAAAACATTGCAAGGAAACCTGCATATTTTCAAAATAATAACAAAAAAATATATATAAATATATTTCGAAGATGTATGAAGTCGGCCAATCCTCAGTGGGGCCGCGTGCAGGACTATGCCCTGATACCCTCTGTAAGAGGAGGCCTTTGCCCAGCAGTGGGACATGTATAGGCTGATACTTTTGTATCTTTAAAACTTTTGGTATGTGAAAGTGTATAGTGTACTGGATTTCTATTACTGTTTCATGAAATGCATGGCTGTGTATATCATTGAATATGAAAGAGTTTATCTTACAGACTCAAAGGACTCTGTGGCTGCTCTTACACAGTCTCTAGCAACATTAACCGCTGAGAAGTCTCGTATGGAGGAAGCTTTCCAAGCTGATAAGAAAGTGACTAGGGAGAAGGTGTGTTTTAACTACCAATATTTACAAATACTTATAGTCAAGAGCCGTGATAGCTCAGTGTCCGGGCGCTCGCCTTTAATTCAATATACTCAAGCAACCTGAGTTCGATCCCCGGTACCGGCACCAATGAAGTTTTTTAACTTTAAGTGCTGACTTATCACGTGCTCCGCTGTGAAGGAAAACATCGTGAGGAAACCTGCATATTTTCGAAATAATAACAAAAAATATATATTTCGAAAATATGTGAAGTCCGCCAATCCGCAGTGGTGCCGCGTGGTGGACTATGCCCTGATACCCTCTGTATAGAGGAGGCCTTTGCCCAGCAGTGGGACATGTATTGGCTGTTACTTTACTTTACTTTTACTTATAGTCTGTGTTTTTTGTTAAAAAAGTGGATTGTATTAAAAATCCACTGTTAATTTTAATGCAAGATCCTAGAGTAGTTTCTTTATGGTAAACTGATATAATTCCTTTAATTTTTAGTGTGTCTCCGAATTTAAGATAATATTTTAAAATGTTTAGATAAAACTGTTGCAAAACTGGGAGCGGTGCAAAAGTTATGTGACAATTTTATTTAACATTCTTGTGTTTTATCTTAAGTTCAGAGATTAGCACTAAAAATTAGAAAAACAAATATTCTATAAGCGCAGACAAATTTCTAGTTTGCAAACATTTCATGCAGTGTTTATTTTGACCATTTATGTTAATGTGACGTGAAATTAAACAATGAACAATTCTATCAAAACATGTTTAGCTTTTTCTAAGCGAAATAATTCCTTGTTGTAATATATTCTAATGTAATATATGTATAACAATATTTGTATGTTTTAATAATTTTCAGTATGAAAACATGCTTACTGCTATCAGGGAAGAAAACAAAACATTAATACAACAGCATCAAATAGAGGTGGGCAATTTGAAAGCAAAAATTTCTTATGAAATACAGGAGAGAGAGAAAGAGAGGGCAAATCACACTGCAATGTTGAAGTTAGTACAAATCAAATTTTTTTATTGAATAAAATTTCAAATAAAATGATTTGTAAGCTTGAATTATCACAGGATACATTTATTCTGTTAATTAGGACGAAAAGTTTTTCGTTCAGGTCTAATAGTTATGATTTGTTTGTCCAAAAACTTACGTAATTTTTGTACTATATTAAATTTTATTTTTAAGCGGTGAAGATATGTGCCGTTTGGCAAGTTTAGTGTATATGGCAATTTACCTGGAAGGGGTAGTTAAAAATTTTTCATTAAAAATTCTACACATTTAAAACTATAATATTCATATTCTTTCCGTTTCAGAGAGCTGAATATGAAATTAACATCGGAGAGGAGAACCAAAGAGAAGTTAGAGGACAAGGCTGTCCACAGCACAGAGGACCAAGGTGTGATTGAACAGACTTGCGTTTTGACAGATTTTAGTTTAATATACATTTTTTGAGATTGTGTCAATTTATTGAAGGAAAAATTTTCACCCTCACAGGAATCTGCGTCTATGGGGTAACGCTATCTAGTACAAAAATCACTCACACATCAAAATCAAAATCAATCAAAATATATTTATTCAAATAGACGCTTGCGCGCTCTTATGAATCGTCAAATTTTACATCAAAGATTATGTGTATAGGTTCGTAAGGTACCACCGGTTCGGAAAGCGGTTTCTGTTGAGAAGAGACCGGCAAGAAACTCAACAGTTGCTCTTTTTCAAAAATATCAGGGTACAATATAATATACAGGTATAATAGTCTTATTCTAGCCTACGTGAGTATCAACAGTATTAACTCCACACATTGGCGTCGTCGAGATATTCCGAAATGGTATAATATGCTTTAATCATCAGTTGATTTTTAATTTTACATTTAAATTGGTCAAGCGGCAGACTTAATATCGACTGTGGGATTTTATTATACATGCGCACACTTTGCCCCATGAACGACTTATTTACTTTTTGTAGACGAAACAATGGCGTAGTAAGTTTGTCCTTATTTCTAGTGTTTATTTTATGTCTGTCACTATTCTTTAGGTAATAATTAAGGTTATGACGTATATACAAAACATTACAATAAATGTATACATTACATACACATTTGCCCCGCAACACGAATCAAATGCATAACGAGGATGTACACGACTCTGTTGGCGTAGTTTGTTGAACCTGTCTTTTGCTGTAGGCTGTGGGTTCGATTCCCACTAATGGAAAAACATTGTGTGATGAATGTAGTATTTTTTTAATGTCTGTTTATAAAAATAAAAGTAAAGTTCATAACATATTTACACAAAACGTTGTGTAAATATGTTATGAAATATTTATTTTGCTTTAATTAATCAAAGCATGATTGTGCGTCTGTGCTCTCACACCGAGATTGATACTAAACGATGTATACCGCTTCTGGCGGTCGATTTTGGTATTTTCAACAGATTTAAAGTAGGAGGATCTAAAATACTATACTACTCTTTTATGTTTGTTAACCTCAGGTCTATTTACAAACATCGAAATAGAGTAACTTTCTTATTATAAGTAAAATTGTTATATTTTATACTAAAATAAATTAAATTATTATTTTGGCAACAGTTGCATTGTGAAGTTCTAATTCTCCTGGTGCCTTTGGAAAAAAATATGAGAGTAAAATTTTTCAACACTGACAGCCAAAAATCGACAGTCAGATGGCGGAGTCTTAGTAATAGGGTTCCGTTTTACCCTTTGGTTATGGAACCCAAAAAAAACGGTCAAGTGCGAGTCGAACTCGTACGCCGAGGCTTCGGCACCTATCCTCTATACTGCCATAATAAAATTGGTAAATAATTAGCACCGAATTTCTCAGTCCTAGTAAGTTGAAATTAATACCAGATACTGAGGTCTATAGTTTTTATTAGGTGTATAAAAATCAAGGTCCCGAGTCAACACGTTAAAATATAACTTTATAATGCAACTCTAATTTAGATTTTCGCCAAAACTTGTAAGTACCAAAATTCAATTTGATATTCAACTTTCTTTTTTATTCTTCGTAATTTTTCCCGTCCGGTATTTGTTCCCGAGAAAATCGCCGGCGACGCACGGTCAGAGAGACGGCCAGTGGAGTTTTTTCCTTATTTCTCGGAAGTTTCCCCGTCCGGTACTCGTTCATGAAAATCGAGAGACACGGCCGACAGAATGTACCCACAAGGGTCCCCTTTTCCGCCGCGCTGCGCAGAGGCCGGCGGCCCGGAGAGGTCGCAGCCCGAGCTGGAGGCGAGGGTGCGCGAGCTGAACGCGTCGCTGGAGGCGGCGAGGCGCCGGCTGCAGAGGGCGGAGGCGCGCGCCCAGGACACGCCCGCGCTGCTGCGCAGCCTGCACGGCAAGCTGGCGCTGCTGGAGCGCTCGCACTCGGTCGCGCTGCGGGAGGTGGGTCGGGGAACACTTTTTCCATGTTTTCTTTATTGGGGGTTGGTTGTGGAAAACTTTTTCTATGTTGTCTTTATTAGGTGTGGGTCGGGGAACACTTTTTCCATGTTGTCTTTATTGGGGGTGGGTCGGGGAACATTTTTTCTATGTTGTTTTTGTTAGGCGTGGGTCGGGGAACACTTTTTCTATGTTGTCTTTATTGGGGGTGGGTCGGGGAACACTTTTTCCATGTTGTCTTTATTGGCGGTGGGTTGGTAGGAACACTTTTTCTCTGTCATTAACTAACGGCCGGTTTCAATATTCTATCTACAGATAGATTTAGTTACTGGAGAATTACTATGGGTCACACAAATAATTGTCCCGTGTGAGAATCTAACCCACGCCGAAGGCAATGCCTTGACAACTGCGAAATGGTCAGTGATTTAGCGAGTGGTATTCGCGAAATAAACACAATATTGTCTGAGCCACACCCAGTGACAATCTCAGCTTGAATTATGTGCCTTTGTAGAGAAGTTACGTTTATATGAAGTTGAAAATGGAATCCGCCATTGCCCAATTTTACACCGACTTATGTTTTATATTATGTCAACCGCAACTTATGTTTTTGAGACCAGAGATAAGAACGCTTCTGTGAGGTATTTATGTCTTCGCTTTAGTCCGTTCAATTATTTAGAAAATACTACAAAATAAGTATCTTAATTACAAAAAAAATATCAGATACAATTTGTGGGTCAGTGACAAAACACACAACAACATAATTTCCAAACCACAAAGCAAAATAATATCTGAATATCCTAGCCTAACCAAATTCCTAAACAGTGACATATTTGTCCGTTGGTCGCCCTAGGCTCATTAAAGATTAAGAGAAAAGACGCGCTGGAAGGCACAAAAAATTAAACAAAGAAAGTTAGTACATGATATTATGGAGCCGACGAATGGTACCTACTTATCAGGCTCGCTTGATTTGTTATAATTTTCATGGAATATCGCCTACGCAAAGAAGCGAAAGGCGAAAGGCAAGCAATGCTACTAAAAGGCCCCACTAATTTGCACTAATTTACATTTGGCCCGTCGAGTACGCGGCCGGTAGAGAAATCCACTACTGTTCGTAACAACTAACCAAATCGCAAACCAACATCAAGAATATCCCTATACGGAGCAAAACTAAAATCGTACCTATCGTATAAATCTCAATAGAAGAAATTCGCATTATTATTATTAATAATCCAAATGGTCGGCGCTTGTCCCTTAACTAACTTGTGAAAATATGTATACAGCGCATTTTATGAAGAACAACGCTATCTAGTTTTTGCATGGGAACTAATTCCTTATCTTATCGTAACTTACCTATGCTGGACTGTAATTCTATTAATTGAAGAATTTGTTGATAAATAACAAAAAAAGTTATTATGAAACTGAAAATTCACGTTATCGTGGTTAACATTTTGTCACTGATAGTACATTTTTATGGAAGTGTATTTTTTGTATTGAGAGCTACTATGACATTTGAAAAAAAATTAAAAACTGTTCCAATTGATCCAGTAGCTAATAACGTGTATATTCTGTTTAAGTGAGCTAATTACTATCAAACGATACTTAAATATTGCGAGGAAGTTGTACTGTCACTCTGTCAAATACCCCGTTAAAATCGATCCTATGTTTTGTGAGTATTCAGATAGCTTTTTTAGTGATCCAATTGCAATAAAACAAAGCTTTAATGTTGCACAGAAGTAATCTTGAATACTTACAAAAACACCATACAAATTAGTCCAGTAGGATAACTGTGATAACTGTTTGCGACTGTACTGCTTTAATCTTAAAACTCCCACATCTCCCGTTAGAGATGAAACCAAAGCCTAGGTACTGTAGCCAGTGAAAACCGGCATCAAAATCCGATAAGTAGTTTTGAAGTTTATCGCTAACAGACAGACAGACAGACAGACAAAAATTCCAAAAATGGTATTTATGTTTCCTATAACACTTTTTATATATATATATACCCTTTTTCATTTTTTTCATAAATATATTCAATGTACAGAGAGCCGATTCTGCTCTTTTATTATAGTATAGATTCTGCCAATGGCCAGTGCTAACTGGACTGCAGTATTACGCGTTGCTATAAAGACGTGAATATTTATAATAAAATTAAATTTGACGTATATTGGTAATATCGTATAGGACCTGAAGGTTACAAGCATTTACAAATGGACAGATAAATAAAACATCGCCAACCTAATATTAATGTGATTGATAATTTCTTGTATTTACGCGATTACACTTTATTATTAAATTAAACTAAATTTGATTATTAAATTAAACTATGTTTACGTATTTATCGCGTTTATTTTATAAATTTTAATTCCCAACATTCCGAACCCTTTACAGCGTTCATATAGTTACGAAATTAATATAATTGCGTTCTTAGTTGCCAACACTAACTTGACCGCATTATACTTTGTGTGGCTAAAATAAAATTAAAAAAAAAAATTATAATAAAATAGTGCTCGGAGTCCCTCCGCGCGGAAGAAGTGAAACTTCGATTGCCACGCATTCACTCTCGCTCTGTCTCTTTCTATTCCCCCTCCCCAGGAGCGTTGAACGTTTAACGCAACAGTGCTTTCACACCCCCTCCACGGTAGCGTTGAACGTTTAACACAACCTTTGTTGTAAGTTGCTTTTGAAGTTTCACTTCAATAAAATATGAAATACTAGCAGCTGCTCGCGACTACGTCTGCGTAGAATAGGCTGAAGGCGTAACATTCATAGAGAAAGACAGATATACATAAAATATGTCATATATTATATAAATCATAGCCTATCTTTTATTCTGATGTAAAGAAAGAGTAACAAACATCCATCCATACACGCAAACTTTCGCGTTTATAATATTAGTAAGGAAGTAATGATATTCAATTTCGAATACAAAAGAGCGCCTCTAAAGTGAGACCAACTGAACATTCCAGGAGCAGATCAAAGTGAAACGCGCCGAGGAGGCCGCGAGGAAAACGTGCGCCCGCCAGGAGGAGAGGGTGGCGCTGCTGGAGGCGAGGCTCGCGGAGCTCTCGCAGACCATCGGGGAGTACGACTCGATGAGGAGGAAAGACCAGCAGACCATCCAGCAGCTGAAGGAGACGCTCAACGGCAGCCTCCTGGACAAGGTCGCCAGCAGACGAGGTCGGTGAAACACAAACACGAGGACAGTCTGCCCCTCAGGACTGTAACGTTGTCCTGTGTTGTGACGACGTTTCACAAACACGCGGACAAACACCCAGATCCGAAGCGACTATACAGAGTGTCGTTACAACGGCGACAATAAATGAACACACCTCTAACACTACTTGCCAATAATCATAAAAAAATATTAACTTTAAAAAATACATCATTAAATAAATATTTTTCAAACAAACTAATTACGTAAAAAAGAAACAAAATTTGTAACATCCTATACAATTACAACTGACTGATTCATACTTTCAGAGACTTTTTCATTCTTTGCCATAGCGTCGCATTACAAGTGTCTCCTTCTAACAGTATGTTTTATCTCTTTTAAATTCATTCAACTCATTCATATGATTTGTGACCTTTACAAATGAACTTTACGATACAGTTTTATACGTAAGGGTGTTCTAAAATTCTTGGTTTTGGAAAATTTAATAACTCGGTAAATATTGATGTTTAAACAATGTAAATTTTTAATACAATTTTAAAAAGTTATTCTCTGTATGTGTGTTCATTTATTGTCGCGATTGTAAAGACACGCTGTATATAACACGTGGATCACGCTAGTAGTTGTCCCGTGTGGGAATCGAACCCACGACAACCCGACGCCGAAGCCAATATTTTGGCAAACCGCTCCATGGAGTCATCATGATATGTATAATTAGTGGTTAGTGGAAGATAAGGTTAGCGAGCTATTGCGGAAAATGCCCTTGCTCTGTTTGGATGTACGGCTGATAGAGGAAAGTGAAATGAAAGGACATGTTGTGCCGACCGCACCTGGTGCGAAATAAGAGCAGGAGCAAGAAGAAGGCGAGTGAGGTAGCTGGGGCCCACTTTACTAAACGTGCCACGGGAGGTGGTCATCACTTGACATTGGGTGAATCGCCAGCTCGTTTGACACTCTCACATAAAAGAAAACATGTTCGTCGTCTCATAATCCTTTACGATTGTCGCAGACGAGCCCCCCACCCGCAGCGAGACGGACAGCGAGAAGCTCGCCGACAGCGAGTATCTTCGCACGCTGATCGACAGGATCCACATCCTGAAAAAGGAGCTGATAGCGGAGAACGAGAAGATGGGCGGCCCAGTAGACATGGCGACGGTCTTCTGCGCGGAGTCCTACGGAGACCCCCACGAGGGGTGCAGGGCTGAGCTGCAGAAGATTAAAGCCGAGCTCGAAGCGTCCAGGGGTGGAGCCTTAAAGGGTGAAGGCGCCAGGAGAGAGGATCTGGAGGAGATGGAGTCGCTCCGCGAAGAGCTGGCGATGCTCAGGGAGCAGGAGCAAGCGTACAGGCTCATGCTGGACGAGGAGAGACGGGAATGGGAGCAGTCGATCAAAGCCTGCGAAGAGGTGATGGCTTTGAAGTTGTAAAACTAGTTGAACTCGACTTTGCTTTTAAGAGCTTTATTTCATATAAGTTTAAACATCCACTCATATGAGATATCACCTTTAAATTATAATTGCGGCAAATGCAACTATAAAAAAAATATCGGAAAATGTTAATAATAAGTACACTGTAAAAAAAACAGTATGTAAGTTGCAATAAACGTGTCAATATTATAAATAATAATAACTGCAACCGCTCAGGTTTGTCCATGGGCGGCGGCAATCACTTGCCACCTTCTCATATAAAAAAATGATGTTTTACATACATAAATTTCACATGAGCAAACACCCAGATCCGATACAATTATCTGTGGGTCACACTTGTTGTATCGTGTGGGAATCGAACCCACGACCCCGGAGCGAGAAACATGGCAACTGCGTCAAAGAGTTTTAGCTTTGCAGATCTAACAACTAGAAATTCTTTTCGCAATGGTTGTCCCGGTGAAATCGCTTTCGGAGCGATAAGATCACCTATTTTACTACCTTTGTATTTATTTGTAATTTGCAATTTATGTTTTTGGTGTACAATAAAGTGTAAATAAATAAATAAATAAACTAACTAGACTAAACAAATAGATGACCCGATTGGCGTGGGGAGTAGTTAACCTGCCTCTTGCTCTAGAGAGCGACAGGTGCGATGCCCACTACTGGCAAAAATATTGTATGCTGAACGCAGTACCCATAGTACATGCGTTGCTTAGATTTGGACTAGAGAAAGTTGTGTACAAATGTGTCAGGAATATTTATTATCAATATTCTCATAAACTATTGTTCGAATTGCAGAAATTATTGAAGGAGAGGGAGCGGAACGAGGAGACTGTATCCGAGCTGAGGCGGAGGTTGCTCTCGTCCGAGCAGCAGTTGCGGGCGCAGCGGGAGAGGTGCGCCCAGCTGCTGCAGGAGAGCGACGCCCAGCTCACGGCCCGCAGGCACCGCGAGGCCTCGCCCCAGCCGCAGCCCGCCCTGCCGGTGAGCTGCCCTGCACCGTCGCGTGCACGGTCGCAACCCCACAAGCTCAACTCACTTAGCAAATATATCTACGCAAAATACGCTAAGCAGTTCGCGACTGTACTCCACCCGTCCCATTCCGCCGCTCGCTTTTGTGCGCTCTCATGTTATGCTGCCCGCTCTGCCGGTCCGGTGAGCTAGCCTGTATTACCATCGCGCGCACAAATCGCTTAATGAAATAGTCTACGCAAAGCTGTTCGCGACTGTACTCCACCTAGTCACGGTCCCAATCACCACGCGTTATTTGTACTGTCGCGTGCACAAGTCGCTCGATGAAATAGTCTACGCAAAGCTGTTCGCGACTGTACTCCACCTAGTCACGGTCCCAATCACCACGCGTTATTTGTACCGTCGCGTGCACAAGTCTACGCTCACGGCCCGCAGACACCGCGAGGCCTCCAGCCGCAGCCCGCGCTGCCGGTGAGCTGCCCTGCACCGTCGCGTGCACAAGTCGCTCGATGTAATAGTCTACGCAAAGCTGTTCGCGACTGTACTCCACCTAGTCACGGTCCCAATCACCACGCGTTATTTGTACCGTCGCGTGCACAAGTCTACGCTCACGGCCCGCAGACACCGCGAGGCCTCCAGCCGCAGCCCGCGCTGCCGGTGAGCTGCCCTGCACCGTCGCGTGCACAAGTCGCTCGATGAAATAGTCTCGCAAAGCTGTTCGCGTGCACAAGTCGCTCGATGAAATAGTCTACGCAAAGCTGTTCGCGACTGTACTCCACCTAGTCGTGAGCTGGCCTGTATTATGGTCGCGTGCACAAGTCGCTTGATAAACGCATATACGTTAAACTGTTCGCGACTGTACACCGCCCCCATTCCGCCGCTCGCTTTTGTGCGCACTCTTGCTTGCTGCCCGCTCTGCCGGTGCTTTCCTTTGTATATAGGTCTTCTAAAACGCGTGCCTGCGTGAAATTGCCTCCACTTGTTCATCATGTACCTACCGTCGAATGCAAAAGTAGCGCAATAAAGGGATCTTTGTTCCCAAAGAAAGCAACGCAGTCGAAATCCCCATCCAAAACTGCCGCTAAGCGCTCTCTCCTATAAAACCCTTAAACTCACGCCTGGATGAAGTTGGATCCGGATGTTCTGCATGTACCGTCGAGTGAGAAAACTCTTAAGAAAACTTCCCAAAGTTTACAAGGGTGCTATTGTTGTTTGAATCTATGTAATCATCACCCTTTATCCCATCTAGGTGGGGCCCAACTTGTGAATCATGTCGTAAACGATTTTGGCTTTGTTTTTTACGACCCTCCTTGGGAAACAAACACCCATATCCGGAACAACTATCTGTTGGTCACACAAATACTTGTCCCGTGTGCCAATCGGATCCACGACCGCCGACGCCGAAGCCAATACCTCGGCAACTGCGGTACACACTCACCGACGCTTCTACAGCGTGTCGTCACCACCGCGACAATAAATGAACACACATATTGAGGATAGCTTTTTAAACTTGTTTTAAATGTTTAATTTACATTATTTAAACATCAATATTTAACGAGTTATTAAATTTTCCAAAACAAACAATTTTTGAACACCCTTACCGTATAAAACTGTAACGTAAAGTTCATTTGTAAAGGTCACAAAGCATATGAATGGGTTGAATGAATTTACAAGAGACAAAACATACTGTTAGAAGGAGAGGCTTGTAATGCGACGCTGTGGCGCGAGTTGTATAGGATGTTACAAATTTTGTTTCTTTTCTACTTAATTGGTTTGTTTTAAAAATATTTTTTTTAATTATGGATTTTGTTTAACGACAATATTTTTTTATGACTATTGGCAAGTAACGTTAGACGTGTGTTCATTTATTGTCGCGATGGTAACGACACGCTGTAATATTGGATAGAGACATTTGAATCGAATCCCTTCCGCCAGGGGGCGCTGTCCGATGGGCCGGCCCACATGCTGCACTATTCGCACGAGCTGGCGCGGAGGGACCTGGACATTTCACAGCTGCGGAGGGAAAAGCACGCCCTGGAAGGCCAATACAGGTTATTACGGGGGAGACAATTTTACGAGCGAAATGTCATTTTTTATGTGAGAAGGCGGCAAGCGATGTGACCGCCCTCCGTGGACATTTGCAACACCCGTGGGCTAGCAGATGCGTTGCCAAAGCTGGCTCCGGTTACCTCACTGTGTGGCTTAAACGTTAGGGGCTTGAATCCCGAATACGTGGGTTCGATTCTCACGGCAACGAAAAACTTTTCGTACTTTTTCTACAAATTTAAATGGTTTAACCTCGAGTGCAGAGATTAGCGCCATATGAATTTAAATCTAATTATATTTATTACTATCATTTCCACTTCACGCCGGTCTTATGTGAGGTCGTGGTACTTCCGGAAATTGTTAACAACACAAATAAACCGAGTGGAACTCGACAGCTCTACTTTAGATACTTCAGGAATCGAACCCACGACCACTTGCGCCAAAGTAACTTGTTGTGGCGTAAGTAACTCCAGTTAGTTAGACATCTAATAAAAACGTTCATAAAATTCGCTTTAAGCGGCCCTCTTTGATTGACCATTATTTTTTGACCATAGTTCAGAATTAGTTGAAGCTGCAGTTTATAATTGAAAAAAATTAAGTGTCACGTATGCGTCAAATTATGTCAGACTAATATTCACTTATATTCTTACATTTGACATAAAATTATTACGTTTTTGGTAAGAAATTTTTGTTTATGTTGCTGAAAATACAAATTTTGGCAGACTTAAACGCAATAAAAATAAATAAATTCTCTTTCCAGCACTTAAGTAAGTTGTTTTCCGGTTTTTGGAAACCAAAATAAATATTTGTAATTATAGTTCATAACAATTATTGGTTATAGTTTTTGGAAACAACAATAATTAATAGTTTGAAACTATAATTATTAATTGTCTTTATATTTTTTTATTTCTCTCTTTATATTGTTTTAAAACAGACTTCACCCGTATACACAACTAAGAAAATATGTGAAGTTTTCCATTAAGCATGATGAAATGTTTCTCTTTCAGAGACTGTCAGCGCGAGGCGACAATTGAAAAAGAGAGATTCAAAGAAGTTATAAGAACCTTGAAGGAGGAGATTGACAGGTATTTTTTAACCGACTTTAAAAAGGCTCCTCCTTTTTTCTCAATTCGACCGTATATATTTTTATTTCATGTGTGTTTGGGGATAACTTCGTCATTGATGAAAGGATTTTGATGATTCTTTTTTTGTTGGAAAGGAGATATCCCAAGGGTGGTACCATGATAAGGAAACGCGGATCTGATGATGGAATCCCAGATAAATCGAGGGCAATCCTCAAATGTTATAGGCGTTGATAATGTTTTATTACTTTCCTGTTTGAAGTCGGGTTTTTTTTGTTCAAAATTATTTCTCTTCTAGTCAATGATAATAATAAATACTTCCGACACATTTTTCACACAACGTTCTCTCGTCCCAAACTAAGCAACGCTTGATTTATGGGTACTAGATAACTGATAAACATACTTAACTTTTGTAAATAAATGCATATTATATATATATAGCGTGTCTTTATAACCGCGACAATAAATGAACATACGTCTAACGCTACTTGCCAATAATCATAAAAAAATATAAACGTTAAAAAGTCCACAATAAAAAATATTTTTCAAACAAACTAATTAAATAAAAAGAAACAAAATTTGTATCATCCTATACAACTACAACTGACTGATTCATACATTCAGAGACTTTTTCATTCGTTGCCACAGCGTCGAATTACAAGCCTCTCCTTCTAACAGTATGTTTTGTCTCTTTCAAATTCATTAAACCCATTCATATACTTTACGTTACAGTTTTATACGTAAGGGTGTTGAAAATATTATTTATGTTGTCGAAAAGAAGAGACAAGGAAACAGAGCGAACACCGCATACACTACACGTTTCAATAAGAATGTGCACACACTCTCGCCATATTGTGACGTCTAAAAAAATAGTATCTATGGTTAGTAAAACAGATGTTTGCAAAATATCGTTTTATTTTTAATCTGAATCTCTGAGTTTGCGAATCCGCTCATATCAATGCTTGAGCAGTCATCTCCGTCCGGTCATTGCTGTTTTTTTCCCTATAAAATAATATTTAGTTATTAATTTATTATTCCATTGATTGAGATTGAATAGAAAAATATTGATCGTGTTTATAACGAAACTAAAATTATCATCGTTTCCTATTAACCGTCCCTGCCTTGTGTAGATTGAAATGAATACCGTCATTTTACTCTACATGCTAATGAGTCTTATGAAAGTTGTGTAGGTCTTAATTGTAGTAGTTCTGCAAGTAATTTCCTTTCACTGAAAAAAAATACGTCAATTTTTAAGGCTCATACAGTAGACATGATTATTTTTTTTTTTTTTTTTTTTTTTTTATGTGAAAAGTTGCCAAACGAGCAGACGGTTCACCTGATGTTAAGTGAATACCGCCGCCCATAGACATCTGCTACACCCGAGGGTTTGCAGATGCGTTGACAACCTTTTTGGAAATTGGGCTCCGGCTACCTCACTCACCAGACGAAACGCGAAAGTATTTGTCATACTTCCACTTTACGCCGGTCTTCTGTGAGGTCGTGGTACTTACCCGGACGAGCCTGCCCATTCGTGCAACAGCCGAGGCTGCTGCGTGGCTCTACCTGATTTTTTGCCGTTTTCATAGAACGTTGCAGAATCTTTCGTTCGCGAGTCCGACTCGCACCCGTTTCTCTTGCTATCTATACTCTCTCTTTGACGATCGGATCGAGGTAGTTGTGTCGCACATTCTTATTTGCAACGCCCCTTGTCCAGGCTGAGGCGAAGCCAGTCCCGTGAGGGCGCCAACCTGGAGTACCTGAAGAACGTGGTGCTCGCCTATTTGCTGGGCGGTGGGGCCGGTGGCGGTGGGGGCGGTGGGCGATCCCACATGCTGAACGCCATCGCGGCCGTGCTGCACTTCAGCGCCGCCGAGCGGGCCGCGGTGCTCGCCGCGCTGTGAACGCCACGCCGGAAGCGGGCGGAAGTTGGCGGAAGTGTGTGGAAGTGGGCGGAATTGTGCGGAAATCGGCTTAGGTGGGCGGGAGTGAGTGGAAGCGGGCGCGGAAACGAACGGAATCGGTTCGAAGTCGCGGAATCTGGTGGAAATTGTCGATTCCGCAAATCGACGACGTTCAACCACCAAGAGTACTAATGCGGTTTCGTATGCGTTATGGAAACGCAAAGGTTGTTTCTAATTGCGCCTTTGCTGATCCGAGAATCACATTTTGATAAGCACATTTCGAATTCTATGGATTTTATTCCATTTTATTAACATTAACTAGTACAAAAAAGCTTGTTTCGTTTGCAATATAATATGTATTCCTACGTACGATGGATGAATACATAGTTTTTTATATGAAAGGCTTAAAGAAATAAGGTTGTGTACAATTTATATAATAAAAAATCACTTTCATTCATTATTTCAAAGTTATATCATTTAATACGATTTATTATAATATGGTCTTAAATTATTTTTATTATAGTTATTATTTCTGATGGCAAACAATATACCTACTAAGGTTTGGTGTTAAAAATGGCGTTATTTTTATACAATCTGTTAATTTTAATGTATTAGTAATACAACAAATCATTCCTAATGTCATGTTACGTTATAAATAAACATTTTCAATTATCGATATGTTTGGAGTTTTATTTTTCAACCGAACTCAAATAAAGAGCAATCTCTCAATTCGATTGTTTTTTTTAGCATAACTTCCTTAATATGTATATATGTAAATAAATTAAAGAAAATACGACACATTTTTACACAACGTTCTCTAATCCCGAACTAAGCAACGTCTGTACTATGGGTACTAGATAACTGATAAACATCCGACACTCCCCAAGCCCACTATCTATGGGAGCCGTTAGAGTTACTGCGAATGGTCTCCTGATAAAGTCTCCTTCCGGCGCCCAACGGTGGACCTTCTGTGGCTCCGCCGCTCATCGCGTCTCGGTAACGGAGAGTATTGAGAATGGCACATCGCAATACCGATACTCCGATACCGTGGTCTCAACATTGCTTGGGATTGGCAGATTGGCCAGAAGAAATAACGACAATCCTCCTCCCCTTTGAGTCCACCTCGGTTGCAGTGAAGAGTCAGTGAAAAGAGCATCTCTAGCACCTTCAGCCTGTCTTCCGCACACGGATGTCAGCGAGCCCTCTCGAGCCGGCCTTCCGCAACAGACCGACCCAGTATAGGGAGCGTATCTGATGGCGATTAGAGGACATACCATAGTTAAACGCACGCATGCATCGCGGCCCCACCCACAGCGGAGGGCCCAAACCCGTGTGTTCTGGCTAGCCCACCGGTAAGATGAAGCTTTAATAGTCTCGGGACTGAAAGCAAAAACATCAGTTAATACAAGATACAAGGAGCCTATCTTGGCTTCGTGGCGGACATAGTCACGGCTGCTGAGCCCTTCCGCCATAGAAAGGCGGGAACCCGGTAGGAGGGGCGCTTTAACTGACGCTGCTTTTCTTTTAAATAATTATGCCATTTTGAAATTTTTGAGGACAAGCTTGAACGTAAATAGATCATCTAAATGCAACTTTCACGACAGTCGATACTTTCTTCCAAATAGTTTTTTAGACTTGGATGGTGCATCTTAAAGGTGAATGACTCATTGAAACTTTTTGTATAAAACTTTGATGCGAAATCAAAAGTGGTCAAATGTGGTCAAATTGACACTATTGTTCAAATTGACCACATTAATATGTCTAATATGTATGATAAGTGATATTTCGACGGATCTTATCGCATCTTTCGAAAAGTTCACATGCAATGTTAAGTTGTTACATTTTGTGTTGTATTCGCGTAAATACAAGATATCATTATCCCTTAATAAGGTTGCCGATACCAGGATGTTGCACTGATATTCCAATACACAAAAAGTGTAACTTTTTAAAGAACTGGCGAACTGAAATGTCGAGTCACAGACATTGCGTCGCGTCACAGAAGACCGGCGTAAAGTGGAACTATGTTCTATACTTTCGCTTTTCGTCTGGTGAGTGAGGTAACCGAGGCTCACTTTTTTAACGTTGGCAATGCATCTGCGACCCGTCTGGTGTTCTTGAAGTCCTTCCTTTCAACATAAAGCAAAAACTATGCTACTTTTGTTCAAAATCTTCGATTGTAGTTCATTAAAAACCATAACATCGGCCATTACGTGATTCGCGTGCAATAAAACACCCAATATTCGCGACGTATCGAACCTTGCCGCCCTAATAAAGGGGATGGAACGAAATAAAACAAACGTATCACACCCCCATCATATCAGCCGTAGACGGCAGGTGTAGGGCGTAAAATTTTTACGGTTGCCGATAAAATCCATCCAATCACTCGAAATACCGTTGGCTTGTATTGCGTTTATAATGTAACGGCTACTGCCCGGATGGATAAATTTTAATAATGGTTAATATTTTTTTTTAAGAAGACGCCAGTTTGCTGTTACATGATCTTAAAGTTTTACCAGACATTGACATACAAATATGGATCTCGTGTATGTAGTTCCGTATTTTTTAAACAAAAAATGTACGTAACACAATCAGAATGCTGTTGGAATTAATATTTACGTAACACAATGTGGTACTTTATTTCGTAATGTCACTTAGATTTATTAATGTCAATGTCCCGCGTATCATCGTATATTTAACAAACTGTAGGAAGTGATCTCAAATGCCTATTAAAATCCATAACATCAGACGGACTAGCCATGGTCTCAGGTACCTCATGACGTACTAAATTATCTTTCTGTATGTCAGTCTATGCGTGGCTCTCTCAAACCGAAGGAATATTTCTTCACGCCATGAGATTAGTCAGTTATCTTTATCGCAATATAAATCGACGTATGTCATAGATTCATTTGAGTAAGTTACAATGTGATTTTGTGGAATCTTTGGACGTCGAAATTATTGAACGCATTTGAATGAGATTTTTAATGGAGAGAGGTTTTTCATTGGAATCGGTAACTATTTAAGTTTGAAAGATTAGTAGGTAGTTATTAGTCGCAGATAAGCTACCTAGTTAACGTATTACGGCAGTAACCTTCGAACGTATTAATTTCTATGTATTTCTCGTCTACGTGAATAAAGATATTTTGAAATTTCAATTTGAATAGTTGTCTCTGAGTTAAGTTTAGATAATTACGAAGATCAAAAAATCCTCAAACTCCTTGTTATTTAGACACCGATAATTCTTTGATTACGCGTTCGAAAAGAACTGAACGAAAAGGAAACTTGATTTAGTAGATAGTAACTACTGTCAGTTCATTGTTTAATTATCAGCTACCTACATATTTTACAATTAAAGTCACGCTTTTAAAAAACATTCTAAAAATTTCACCGTCTTCTTACTATATCCAAGCTCGTATTCGTTTTATAGGACGATGTAGTCCTCATAAAAGCCTTCCACTGCACCTTTATAGAATAAACTTGAAGCGATATGCCGCGTCAGTTATTTATCTCACCTTGCATGTAACGTCAAATTTAACTTGGCGTCGCTCGGGTGCCGGCACACCGCAGCGCCCCGGCTCGGTTAAGGAGACGCGCGGAACAAATACGGCTCATCAATCATAGGGGGCTTTGAAGATGACATTAGCGTAGGGGCACCATTATTTAATGGAACTGAGACACTCCTGGTGTAAATAGTCTGAAATCAAATTGATTTTGATCAATCGTCAGTGAGATGAAACTCAAAGTTATGTTTAGGCTTTGAAACTCTACTGTGCGTGGTTTTTGGGATGTCCCACAATATATATTATAAATAACTGTTTAACATTGTTTTGTTTATGGCAGTGATAACCATTTCTGCCTTAAGACTGCACACTTATAAAATAGAGTCATATTTAAAGTAGAGTAAAAATAAAAAGTAAAGTATCAGCTTATACAAGTTCCACTGCTGGGTAGAGGCCTCCTCTGTACAGTGTATCATAGGGTATAGTCCACTACGTGATCCCCCTGCTGATTGTCAGACATATTATTTTAAGTAGCATTTATTGATTGAAACTTAATTTTATTCCACAAAAACTAAGGCAAAGAGGTTCGCAAGTAAAATAAAACCTTACATATTCAAGTGGCTTAGAGTTCTCCACGGCTAATGTCTAATGCCTAACGTATTATTTAGGTTTGTGCCGGCTTGTTCCAATGAAGGCGTTGAAAGAAAACACTGAATAGAGTAAAAGTAATACTTTTACTTAGTTTGATACTCAATACTATAGTATGAAGAGGACCGATCGGTTTGTCTTTTTGTGGTAATCGTGTATTTTGGAAATCACATTTAGATACAAATTACTGAGTAATGAAATATGCATAATATTTTTCGATCTTACCGACTTATTATTATAAGAAAATATGAACGAACAAAATCATCTGGATCGACAAAAAATAAAGAAAGCAATGAGCCGTTTCCGAGATTCCGATTATATATATATATATATATATATACAAGAATTGCTTGTTTAAAGGATAAGAAGATTGGGGCCAAGAAATTGTTAAAGTTTACTAAACTTAAACTAAAGTTTGCCTATCATCAAAGTCATTTATTTAAATATAATCTATTTTGCTACTGCCAACAAAAAGATACGTCGCGTGTGAAAAGCATATTCATCACGAGGCGTTCGTTGTAGTTTTTAAGGAGGCTTGGCAAGAACTCGAATAGGCGTAACCCGAGGTGTTGTTCGTGTGACAAGCTGCCTTATACCCAAGTTATATTGTTGCAGTCATAGTTCTTTGACGTTCAGTAGGTAAGAGCCAATAAGCCTATATTGAATAAAGAAATTTTGACTTGTAGCGTGTATATTCTAGTACGTTAACGTTCCACGTTAACGTCTCTCTATTCCAATCAGTTTTAGCAAACAAACGTTGTATTTAAAATATTAAATATGTAACGTAAAATAGTTCAGTTTCTAGACTGACATCTGAATAGGGGCATACATACATTTAGAGAGACCGCGTTTCAGTTTGAACTGATGATTTATTTCACCATACCAATATTATTGTGTGTTCAAATCATTTAAATTTAGGTATATATATAATATACAATCAATTTATATATGATATGTTTTTATAATTATACATATAAATTGTATAATAAATTAACGAAAAGTAGCCGGGGCCCACTTTATTAAAAGGTGGCAACGCATCTGCAACCCATCTACGAGTGTTGCAAATGTCAATGGGCGGCGGTTATTACTTTAACTGCACCAGCAGCACGGCCGACACATCCTCACACAAAGAAATAAAACATCAAATTAACCGACTCGTCACTTGCCACCTTCTCACATTGAAGATCATCACTACATAGTATAAAACAAAATCGTCTCGCAGTCTCTCTGTCCCTATGTATGCTTGGATCTTTAAAACTACGCATCTTGCTGCGGTTTTTTTTATTAGATAGAGTGATTCAAGAGGAAGAAATATGTATAATACATTGCACCCGTGCGAAGCCAGGGCGGGTCGCTAGTCTTTTGTAAAACAGACCTTTTTAGAGAGAATATTTTTACCAAGCAACGGTAAATTTTTAACGGCAGAGTTAAAAAGAAGAAAGCAGACTTATAAATTCACGTCAATCAACGTTAACTAAATAAAATTGACTTTTTTTGTATCCGCAATCGCCGGGAGTGTGGTCGCCCTATACGGTTGCACCGCGACGCGTTCTAATCGATTGTCCCAGCAACTCTTTTGTCTGGGGGCCCACTAATGGCGCGCGGGCCAAGGCTTGATTAATGCACGTCAGCCCGCGGATATTGCTCGCGGTAATTAGCCCATTGTGAACTCCGTCCGTCGGTTAATTAGGTTGTAAACTAATCCGCAGCAAGTCAGCGACATCTTCATGTCTGTTGGCGAACAGAAGGATATGTTTTTCTGAATGTCGGAAAAGGAATGTGCTTCGGTAGTGAACTAAGAGTGAAAGATGGGAGAGTCGAAGCTGACGAATAAAATTAATGTGGGGAAGCCGGTAAATGTTATCGTCTAACAAACTAAGATGTAAATTAAAAAGGATTTTTTTGTAAGTTTACAGTTAATTCGTTTTTAATTGAAATTTTATAAATTATTTGTATTACGTGTTTTTAAAAAATATTATCCTGACTGTGGTAGGGCCACGCAATAGTTTCTTCGCTGTTGCATGAATCGGCAGGTCCGTCCGGGTAAGTATAATTACCTCACAGAAGACCGGTATGAAGTTTAAGTCTTATACTTCTGCGTTTCGTCTGGTGAGTTAGGTAGCCGGGGCCCACTTTATTAAAAAATGGCAACGCATCTGCAAATCTCAGCAGGTGTTGCAAATATCAATGGGCGGCGATTATTACTTAACATCGGGTGAACCGTCAGCTTGTTTGCCACTTTATCACAAATAAAAAAAAATCTTATACTCTTCAGCTATTTTGAAATTAAAATATTAAAAATTAGCTGCATAAATATTAATTTGATTATAATAAATATGATTATAATTAAATTTACCAGCATAAGTACTAATAAAATCCTTTAATAGCCCTTCCGCCGCATTTAAACGTATATACCATAGTAGAGTTTTTATATGAGAGTACATAACTTCGAAAACATTGTGATTTTATAGATGTACAAGTTGTGACGTCATTAATGATGTGAAACAAGCAGCCGAGGCTTAGCACAATTTTTTTTTTTTTACTATTGCTATGCCCTAGCAGGGTCCATGATGATTCTTAATTTTAAATCTCTACCACCTAAGCTACATTGTGGAATGCAAATAAAGAAGAAAGAATATCTCTGCTTGCTGCAAATGGGCAGCGGAAGAACACAGCTTTCATAACGGCGTTGGATTGGAGACCAGGGTACATGTGACAGTTTCTTGGCAAGAGTCGATTTAATTATTCGCCATTCAGCCGCCAACAACCCGCTACGACAGCAGCGTACGCTGAAGGCATTAACTAACAGAGAATACATTGACTGTAGGAATCTTAACTTAAATTTTGACTATAAAAATAATTTGAATTAGGGAATTGAAAACTGATTTTTTATAAAATCAAATTTCAAATCAATTCGAAACAAATCAATAATTTCTAATTGCTAATAAAAGATTTTGTTGCCAGTAACATTTAAAGTTGCTTCAACAGACTAACAGATAAAGTTGCTTAATTGCGTAATATCTATTGAACGTAATATAACAAGAAATGTTACCACTAATAAAAATTGTAATGTTCAATTGATAGTGCGAAGTGATAAAGTGACAGAAGCAATCATAGAGGCTTTTGATGAAACAAATTCACTAGCAAATGCACTTTCGCTAAATTTACTTCCCTCTAAAAAGTTCTACTCGTAAGAAACACTTAAGAACGTTTCATATTTAATACTAAATTCTTATTATTGACCATTTGAAATAATTTGCAGACATTCAGAAGAGGTTGAATATTTTTAAGAGCCTCAATTTTAACTCAGCGTCTGGCAATTTAAATTGGGGTACCATTTTTAATAAACCACGCGGCAGACGTCATAAGCGGAAGCATTTACGGTGCCGTTCTTAAACAAATAGTGAAAGGACTCGCGTGGTGCAGAACGTCTGTCGACGCGAGTCGCTTCTCTAATTAAAATTAAACTTGTGTTACGCTCAAAATTACGCCTGGAGCGGCGACGTTACTTATGCCTCCGTTTCGTTCGAGGATTTATTTCCGGATGAGTTAGGCATTTTCAACAGGCTCTTATTGTCTCTATCTGCAACTATTAAAGAATATTTAGTAAATGCAACTACTGCAATGTGTTGGACCTCCTTACGCGATATCTAAGGTGAAAAAGAAACCTTTGTCGAAAATGATTATTCTTTCGAACTTCTAGTTTGTCGACTAATTCTCACTTTTACGTTATTGAAAAATGTCGTAATTAGTACATA